>VZSZ01002577.1:79794-158752 GCA_013398815.1 Ibidorhyncha struthersii | reverse complement strand
GGGAGCAGAGGGGTGGTGGGGAAGAGGTGGGGTGGGTGGTGGAGGGGTGGGAGCGGGTGGAAACCTCCCCAGGCCAGCTCCATAGCCGAAATGTTCATGGTGTGTGTGACCACACGCTCGACTTGGCACCGCGTGAGAGGTGTGGTGCTTTGAAACTGCTAGAAAAACACAAAGTCATTTGTGATTGTCATTTGTGAATGGTCCCCCATTGCTCCTGTGAAAGCAATACTCCTTCACTGACTTCTGCACAAAGACACCGTCTCTAGTAAAGTCTCCCTGAAATGGGGATAACTGAAAGCCGAGTCCAAGCTTGGCCTGTTCCTATGCTGGACATCCCTGGAAGTGTTCAAGGCCAGGCTGGATGGAGCTTTGAGCAACCTGGTCTAGTGGGAGGTGTCCCTGTCTATGGCAGGGGGGTTGGAACTAGATGATCTTCAAGGTCCCTTCCAACCTAAACCGTTCTATGAGTCTGTGATTAGCTGTTGACCACCATTGGAGACAAACTGCCTGGTTTGGGGGTTGCGGGACTACTGGCACACATATTCTGCCATTTCTAGCTCCTTTGATAACATTAATTAATCTGAAACAAAATCAACAGTTGTCGTCTTTGAAATCACAGAATCACAGAATGATTGAGGTTGGAAGGGACCTCTGGAGGTCACCTTGTCCAACCTCCTTGCTCAAGCAAGGCCACATACAGCTGGTTTCCCAGGACCGTGTCCAGACAGCTATCTCCAAGGATGAAGACTCCACAACCTCTTCGGGCAACCAAATGACATAGGCCTCTTTTTGTAGTGTATTTGTATACCCTCTGTATTTACTGTTTTCCCAGTTAAAAGAACTTCAGTTTAAATTCCGTTGGGATTAGCAGGAGTCATTGCCCAAGGAAGTCACAAAGGTTAAGAGATCAGCAGGATTTCAGGTGTGCTCACATTTATCTTTGTAACTGCACTGGTATTCAGCACAGAAATTTGCACCCCTCTAGAGGGTATTTTAAAGACAAGATGACTGGGAGGTTGATTAATCTTCTGCTGCCACTGTGCTAACAAAACAGGGCTTTTTGTTTTGAATGTGAGACATTTTCTCAGTTTTAGATCTGGATGTCTGGGGTTTGAGCCTTGCTGCTGACAACTCACACCATGGTGTCCTCCCATGACTGATGTCTGTACCAAGATTTAAACTGCAGCGTAACTGAAATCTGAAATAAGCATTGTGGCTAGAAGATGCTTATGGTGCTTGCTGAGGTGGGGCAGATGATCTCCTCGGAGACATAGTGACCTTCTTCAAACTAATGGGCTACAGCAGCCCATTAGTAAGGGCTTTTGCATTTGATCTAGTGATCATGGTTTGAAACCTCCTCCCAGGAATCCAGAATTATTATTTTTTTCATTTTTTATCTGTGCAGTTTCAGCAGACAGACAGCCACAGATTCCTATCTGTCAAATAAAATAATTTGTCAGAAAGAGCAAGAAGACACCATGATGTTAACACAAATTTGGATCTTACATGAATGCTGTCTCATGTAACGGTGAGGAGTTGAGAAGTTTTGCCTGATAACTTTGATTCTGGGTTATACTCTGCAGTAACTCAAAGCAGTTTCTCACTAGTATTCCAGAAGTGTTGAGTGTCCGTCACAGAAACCCCTTGTGCTGGTGCTATACAAACTCCTGAAAGGGACCAACTCCTAGCAGCAAATAGTCTCCTTTATGCAGGGCAGGCTGGAGGAGGAAAGCCCAGCAGAACAGACTGTCTAAGGCAGGACCAAAGTCTCTCACATCCAGTATATTAGTACCTCATAGTTTTTCATGTATTTATCTTCATTGTGCCCTAAAAAGGAGCAGCTTTCCCTCTTTTATAGATAAGGGACTGAAGCCTAGGGACACAGAAGGGCAATGTCTGTAACCAGTCACACATCCCCACTCTATGAATCCCCAGACATCTTGTCTCAAGGTGTCTTTTGAACTTGGACCTGTCTGGAAGACACATGATGTGAGCTGACAGGTCAAGCCTGGCAGGGGAAAAGATGGAGGCTTCTCCCATTGGAGAGTCTTTCCCGAGGCATGGCATGAATTAATGCCAGAAGCAGCTCCAGGTGGTGAAGACTTAGCCGAAGGAAGAGCTGATTTATCATGAGAAAGACTCCAGGAGCTTTGGTACCTGGTAGATGGGCACACAGCCACTGGTGGAGATGTAAGCACTAAGCAGACTCTTTCCCCAAAGGAGTATGCAGATCCTCATTAGTGGTCTTCACAATCTCAGAAGTGCCTTTTCCAAGAAAGGCTTTAAGAGAAGTCATCAGTCGTTTAGAAAATGGATCTGTGAAACTGGGACATAGCTGGAAAGGTGTGGTGGGTTCAGCTCACTAAACGCTGACTCAGCCCGCTCTGCCTCCCTCCCAACCCAATGCGGGGATGCTGAGCAGCCCCTTGCTCCGCTGCCATCCCACCACTCTAGTGTGTGCTGAGGCCACGCTGTCGCCTTCTTGGTGCTACAAAATGAGGGCTGATCTACATCCTGTGTTTGATTTCCACCAATGCCACCTCCTAGCTGGGAGCAGCCTGCCAAAAACCAGCCCTTTCTGTAATTTTTACCTCTCCTCTGTAACCTATCCATGAGCGGGCATGAGCCAAAGATGACTTGTAAAGGTCTGTCTTTTATTTCTCTGAATTCTCTCTGTGTTTCTCACATTAGTTCACCTGCTAATTCTTTTGAATTGGCCTATTCAGAAGAAACAAAAGTGCCAGCAGACGGTGTTGTTTCCCAGTGAAATTCTGCTAATAATAAATTATTCGGTTGAGTGCTGTGGTGTGCACACTCCTTCTAAGTTTCCCAGAAATCTGTCTTCAGTGCAGATTTAACGTAAGCTGGGGTGAGCAGAGGCTGCTGACGGTAACATTTCAGACCTGACCTCCTTGTGGTGAATATTTTGGGTGAGGAGTGGGTTTGCTGGCTTGCTTTCTTTCAGTGGTTAAGGTGAAAGGTCAAAACTTTTTCTTGTCAGTGCTATGAAAACGTCTGATGTGAGTGCATTTACTATCAGTGCTGGCTGATGGAAACATATCAGGCTCTGATTAAGGGAACCATTGTCACATATTTCTATTGAGGCCACAAAATTCTCAAAATGATGACTTTCCACGGTAGCCTCTGTTCACCAGAGGATGCTGGGTGTCCAGGATACTTTTTCCATCAATGACCTCAGTTTGGGATACCCATCAAGAGACACGATGGACTCAATTTTCAGCAGCATGGAAGAGAACAAGATCAGATGGTGTTAAACTCAGTGGCCAGGAGACCTGATCCTCAAAAGTAGATGCTAGAGAGATCTCAGCTAGGATCAGGAAGAGGAACTTGGAGCAATGTCCTAAGCAGTTGCAATTTTAGGAATGTGCATGGACAGCTTCAGCCATGATCGCCTCTTTCTCTCTCTGTCACTGGCCACAGCCAATGGGTCATAACCCACTTAGGTACCCAAGTGTCTGCAGCATTGCTAGGAGGAGTAGAAATGGGATTTCAGTGAGGAAAGAAATAAAAGAGAGATTCGCAAGCACCTCATGGTGGTGGCTTGGCTATGTGCTCACTGTTCATTATTACTTTCCGAGGAATGACTGAAGGCCACCCCATAAACCCCTCAGAAACACAACTCTCTGCTTTGTGTGATCCTCATGTTCCCTATGGTCAAGGAGCCTGGCAGGGTAGAGAGAAGCACCAAAACCTCCACACTCGAGTTCTGAGACCAGAGGAGAAAAAAGACAAAGTATTAAGAAGAGATTAGTGCTGTAGGTGACCTTCAGTACCCTGTCTAAGCCACAAAGTGTGGGAAGATGAGAGGTCTGCCATGGAGGTGCAGGAAGAGCACACGTACAGCATGGTGGTGATTCGGGGCAGCACACAGCGAAGACACTTGCTTTGGGTAGGTGTGAACGCAGACAATGTTGCCTCAGTTGGGTTGGTTTCAGGGATGCCGGTACTGCTGCCTGCCTTGCAGTACAGTGCGGAAATACCTAGGCTCATTTGAAACAAGCTTTTGTAGCTATTTCAGGTTGCTCTGTGACAGTACAGATGTGGGGGAGGAAGCGCTGATTGATCATATCAAGAAGTCGATATCTGCCATTAGATCACAGTCTTCGTAGATTGTCCCTGTCACTAACAGCAACAAAAACGCAACTTTGAGATAACCTAACAACTGGTCGCAGGTCCTCTGGACCCCTGGGCTGCTGCATCTTCCATGCTCTGGTTGTGTGTTGGTAAACAGATGAAAGCCGTGGTACTACGTGGTGATCTAGTCACATCTATGTTTAGAGAAGGTCAGCATCTCATCATGGGTCAAAAGACCCCAGAGCATCCTTTCCTGTAGGATATCTCCTAGCCATGCTCTAGGGGCTGTACACATTTACTCTTCCCACCCAGTTCTGGAGCATTCACTTATTGTTAAAAGTAGGTCATCACAGTAGCAGTTCAGGCTATTTTGTCTCTTTGAATACTTTGCTTTCCAGACAATGATAAACACCACTGTATATGAATAATTTTTTACCTCTGGCTTCATCTGATTATTAGAGAGACCTCTTAGAAGGGATTAGATACTTGGAAGCCTGCCTGGTAATGAGAGGAAAAACAAAAGATGGAGAGGAAAACCAAAACTACAATCCATTTTCTCCCTTTTGATCCGAAGTGGTTTATCCTGTGATTTCCTTCAGGTTACACAAGAAAAAGCTCAAACATACCCTGAAATTAAAAGACTATATCATAGAATGTCCCCCATGCAGGAGGCAAATGCAGCGCCCTGGTTATACTTTAGGTCTGTTTCAAAGTCTTAAGTGGGACTTCAGTAATAAGTAGGCTTTGTGTTTTATCTTTCAGTACAGCTTTGCAGATTTGGACTTAATCCAGGTGTTGTGTAAAGCATCAAGGTGCTATAACACAAAATGCATCAGAAGTACCAATTGAAACTAGCAATTCTTTTCATTTGTGCCTCTGGTTTGTACTCAAATGCTCTTATAATTTCTGAGCACTCTTCCGTGCACAGTAGCATTAGTCAAAAGTCCTTTTCCAGATGAGGGAATCCAGGGCTCCAATTATTAGCAACAGAAGAGGCTTAATTCTCTTGAAGTACCAGAATGAATAAGGCTGAAGAACCAGAGGAATCGTTCACTGACAAAAATGATTTTGAAAGGTCACTGCACGTAACCGAGACAAGAATGTCAGGTCCTAGCCACCAACCCTAGGAAATGCAGGGGCTTGTTTAATATTCATTATGGGCTTTCCCTAAAAGTCAGTGCACGTTTAAAAATGTCACTGCACAGACTCTCAATTCATGTTATTTCTTAGGCCATTGCATGTTCAGTAATGGGGAATCAGCTCCACATGCAATTGGAAGGTCATGCGGTACACAGGGCCCTGACTTTCTGTAATGTCGGTGCACTTAGCATTGAAGACTATGCATCTGGTTTTGTAATTTCATTCTAGTAGTGTCCCTCTCTTCCCCCAGTTCTTTTTGATTTGAATCTTCAAGCTTTTTGTGACAACGATTGTCCCTTCTACAGGTCCGGACACGTTCTAGCATGATAGCTTTTCACCACGGCCGATATCAAGACACCAGTGAAATATGAATGCTAAATAAGAACTGTGATGATAAGGCAGTATATATTCCCTTTGGGAATTATATCTTTGGCTTCTGAAATTCATGTAGAATTTCACTTTCATGAAGAGCTGCCAATCTAATTCTGATCCAACTTGTCAAGATGGTGAAGTCAAAGAGACAGCTCCTTGTAAGTCAGAAAAAGTTCATTGGTTTGAGCAGGGTTGTACTCATTTAAACCTCAGTAGACACACCTTCAATTGTTTTAGAAGTCTGAATCAATAGAATTACTTGCATGATTTTTGTTCAGTGTCAGTGAAAAGGGTTGTTTCTTCTGAGTCTCTGGGGACAGAAGGAATGTGCTTGTGGGAGAAAGCAAGGTGGTGAAATGTCTGGAACCAGAAGTTACATGGACTGGTCTGTATTGGGGTTTTACTAAGAGAGTAACATAAGATGCAGGCTAAGAGCTTAGTTTAAGAGGAAAAGACATGCTTTTTAAGAGCCAGAAAACTTTGAATCATGAAACCACTGTGCATTGATCTAAAGGCATGCAAACAACAAAAGGCAAGATATTCATGTATAAAAATCCACATTTATGCATAGAATCATAGAATTATTTACGTTGAAAAAGACCTTTAAGATCATTGAGGCCAACCGTAAACCTAACACTGCCAAGTCGTATTCATGTCTAATCTGCAGGGCTGTAGCAAGGGTATCATCTACATAGGGTATCAAAAGAGCTTATGTATAGTACAACACCCCCAGACGTCCCAGGATATGGCCACAAGTGTCTGCATCTAAGACCAAGGAGAGACCCTCGTTGTCTGCAGCAGCAGGGCAAGCAGCAGGGCAAACAGCAGGTGGTGGCAGCTTGCAGATATAAAAAGAGATGTCCAGATGACAAAGGAGAGCTGCAGTGACAGAACAGCCTTGTGTCCCATCTGCCTATGTGAGTATTTATACGTGTGTATATTTGTATTCCCCACCAATCTCACTGTCAGTTTTGCAAACACTTATTGCACTTGTCCAGATATTGGAAGAGAGGGGACATATTTTGCAATATCAATGACATGACTGAGCCAGGGAAGCTGTTTCAGGGTGTTATACCTGTACAGCCATTTTCCCCTCTCTAATATGAAGGAAGTGTGGAGGTGGACAGACTGGCTCCTCCATGCTTGAACCTTTAATCCTTGCTTCAGTGCCTCAGCACTGTGTCTGAGTCACCATCAGTCCCTCAGCTGAGAAGACTTAAAAACACAAGGAAAAAAGAGAAAAATTGCAGAGATGGGCACGGAGCTGGAGACAATGTAGGAGAGCTTTCAGAAGGTGAACATCTGCATTTGGGGAGATAAGGTGGAAGACGAGGAGCGGGAGGTGGAGAGGATTGAGAACTACAGCACCATCCCAGGCTGATGGTGCACAGCCATTTGCTTACCACTTAAACAGAGTTGATGCGATTTTGCTTTTGCTGTTCCTGCCGAGGGACAGCATGGGGCTGTGGAGGAGGTCGCTGCTCCTGTCCAACCTGCCTAAGTCTCCCAAACATCATATCTTTAGAAGGGCAATGAAGCTGGTGAGGGGTCTAGAGAACCAGTCTTAATGGCTGTGGGAACTGGGGTTGTTTAGTCTGGAGAAAAGGAGACTGAGGGGTGACTGTATCGCTCTCTATAACTACCTGAAAGGAGATTGTAGCGAGGTGGGGGTAGAACTCTTCTCCCAGCTAACAAGTGATTGGACAAGAAGAAATGTCCTCAAGTTACACCAGGGGAGGTATAGATTGGATATTAGAAAAAAGTTCTTCACAGAAAGGCTTGTCAAGCATTGGAACAGGCTGCCTAGGACAGTGGTGGAATCACCATCCCTGGAGGTATTAAAAAGATGTGTAGAGGTGGTGCTTAGAGACATCGTTTAGTGGTGGTTTTGACAGTGTCAGGTTGATGGTTAGACTCGATGATTTTAAAGGTTCCTTCCAACCTAAACAACTCTATGATCTTGTTCTCCAGGTCCTTGCAGCAGAGATGGCACTAGCTCACTAGCTGACCAAGCAGGGAGGTGTCACCTATGTGTCGGAGGAGTTGTACCACTGTCTAACTTACTCTGCCAGTCCACTCACTAGCCTGGATCTGACCTTCCTCCTGCAATCTAAACTTTGAGGTATCACTTTTATTATTGCAGAGATCAGTTTGCCTGTTCTTTCCATGGCTGCTCTGCTGAGCTCATTAGCAAGCCTTTGTACCCCTTGCTCAAAAAGACTGCTTTCCCTCCCTGCAACCAGTTTGGGTAGGGACTGGTTTTCTCTGTTTGTGCAATACTTTGCAGTGTAAAGGGAGAAAGGGGAAGCGATCACTTGTGACCGGGCACTGGGCACTATAATAAGCAGAGGGTGACGATACACGCGTGGCTGAAAGGAAGGCAGGAAGCGGTCGTTCGTACATGAGTAGGTTTTATTCTAATTCATGTGACATATGACTGCGTCAGTCTGGGGTCAGGCGGTGGCATCCTAGAGCATTGAGCACAGTGAAGGCCACAGCAGAATAGAAGTGGGTAACCAGGATATCTCTGTCCGACCTGCCAGGGATGCAGTCAGGTGTCAATCTTCTAAGGCAATTCAGTGATCAAACTGTAGACCACAGAAAAACCAAAGGGATCATTTTCGTATGTGTGCGCGTGTGACTTTCGCTTTGAATCCTTCTGTGTTCAATTTAACACAAAGAGAAGAACAGAGCAGCCACCGCTCAACCCAGTGGGGCAGATGAAGCAAAAAGTCAAGGTCTTCACCTGCAAATTAAAAGTGATTTAATGACTGCCTCCTAGTGGGCAGTGTGTAAGCCAGCTGTTTCATGGGTACTTTTGGAGTGCCACCCAACAACATAACATGGGACATGCTTGCTTCTGGTAGGTGCTTCAGATTTTATAATAATTCAAGCAACATCCTTGACATCAATAAGAACTAGTTATCATGCAGAGAGTTTCAGTTTCACTGTGATCGCCTTATCTGAATACAAATCTGAACCATCATCAGACATAGCTTAGGACACAAAAATACCTAGCATGCTGTTTATTACCGTACCACCTAATCATGTTTTTCTAATATATTTTCTCACTGGCAGGTTGTTGGTTTACTGCTTCCCAGGGTAGAAGAACGGTGATTTGGGTTTGCCCTTTGCTGTCATGGGTTTGAGTGTCAACATAGTCATCAGGGTCACTGGGACATGTGAACAGTCCCCAGTACAGCTCCAAGGAGGAATCTCAGACATCCTAAAAGAGCTTTTTCACACTCTCAGGTGCTGTAAACAGAAAACAGCAATGCTAGGCTTTGCCCTGGGTGAGGTTCCTCCTTTAAAGATTATAAGTATTCCATTAGTGATGTACTCCTCATTGTGGATTAGGAACCCATTGTGCCTGATGCTGTGAGTTATGAAAAATTTCTGACTCCAGAATTTGAATGTCAGATGTCTACGTCCAGCTAATCACCAAGGGCCAGTGGAGACATACACGTGAACTGTGAGTGGCCTCATATATCGTATGGGTTTGCAACTCAAAATCTTCTCTCTTTAGGTTAAACAGACCTTCATGTGTTTCCGTAGCTGTTGATCCAAAGTGTGTAATTGAGAACAGAGATCCTGCAAGGTGGAATGTTAGCTGAACAACAGCTGGAAAGTGGCAGCTGCATCACAAACTGGAAAGCTGGCAGCTGCTGAGGCTGAACCTGCAAACCCACAAGTTTTCTGGAAGTACACTGGATCTGGGAAATCATGCAGTCACAGCACTAGTAACCTGAGTTTAGTCACTCCTATCTGCAGGGTAGCCTGCTGATGGAAAGAAAACGTCATCCCCAAACTCTTTCTACTGGATACAGTGGCATATGAACAGTTCCAGGAGTTCCCTGTTATAGGTGAAGTTGAGCTCCAGGATGGAGTGAGGTCCTCCCAGTCGGTGCATAGTTGAAACTGAAGAATTCAGGTGACAGAAAATTTATCAGGAGATTTTTGATTGAACTCGTGTTAAACCTTTTGCTCCCACCTCGTACAAACTTAGAGCAAATGTCTCTTCTCTGAGCATGGAAAAGCCAACATTTCCAATGGCAGTTTGTTATTGGAGTTTGTGGGCAGTTTTTTGTTTTCATTCCCCCAGGATGAAAAAAAAAAAGAGTATAAAGCTATTGACTTTTAAAGTAATCCTTTCTGTCAATATAGGTCAAGCAGGTTGTGACTTCAAACAATTTATAGAGATTTGCACACCTCATTTCAAGTGTCATGCCACGATCTTGCCTCCATGCCGCAAGTTGTTTAATTATCCACATTAATCCACTAAGTGATGGCAAAATGTTTAGTAATGATGTCTAACTGGGGCATTGCAAAGGAACTTTGTTGTTTAATTAGGAGATAATTGATAGTGCAGAGATTACTGGGTTATAAAAGGCTTTTGCATGTCAATTGGGCTTCTGCTGAGCTCAATACAATAGCTTTTAAATGGCCTGTTCAAATTAATTGCCATTATTATGGTACATAGGTTTAAGAGGGGCCATTATTCATGAAAAATTTTATTTTAGCATTCCTTTAGATCTAGCTAATTAGATGTAGGGATAATGAAAGGTACCTGGAAGGAATGGAGAGGTGGTGAATTAGTCGTCTGACATGGAATTAGCCATAGTGGTTGCACTGACTGAGGAATCAGCTCCATGAGGGACCTTGGACGTGGAAATGTTGAGGCTTCATCTTTCTACTGTTTTTAACGTAGCTATGATTTAGGAGCCAGAATACTCATGTGGATCTGGGCTGTGGAATCCAGGTGGGTCCTTGGTGCTGAGGATGGTTGTGTCTTGGCTGAGATAGTGATGCCTGTTAAAGTCAAGGTCCTTTTTTTACTCATTTCCACCATGGAAGTAATTTTGGGTGAATTAAGCCCTCCCAGAGTCAGCAACTGTACCTTCATGGACTTTGAGAGTTTCTGGCTTGAAGCCTAAAGAAGGCCTGAAGGGCAAAACTTAAACAGAAAAGGTACTGAAGACAGTTGGGAGAGGAGAAGGACAGTTGTTGATCCCTCAAGTCCCTGGAGGTCTGGGACATGAGGGAGCATCCTGGTGGGCAGATCCACAGCATTAGACTGTTGATGGGAAAAATATCTGTTACAGGGCTCTGCTGAGCACAAGGAAACTCAAGTGATGCTACACATTTCTACCACAAGTCAGTGTCTTGGCTTCACTTCTACTCCATGACCTGGCAGAACACAATCACTGTCTGCAGCTTCAGTACACAATTTGTAAAGTCAGAAGAATATATGGGAGTTGAACTGGTATTATGTGGGTTTAGCATAAAAAAACATGCAGGAAAACCAAGTATTTGAAGACAATAACTCAAACCATTGTCACAGCATTTCAGTAAGTTCTAATGATAGCTACAGTTTTGCTAAAGATGCAAGTTTGGCAGTCTTGATTTGCCTGGGTTGACTCAAATGGGTGGAATTCTTCTCCTCTGACTTTAGTTATCTCCCTACAAGGAGGCTGCTGTGGCTCCATGGCTGTCATTGGAGATCTAGTCAATAATGAGTGGAATTTAAAGTGCAATTTAATTGACTGGATGTGGACATTTACTTCAGAGTGGGATAAACTGCACCATGAACATCATTGATTGTTTGCCTTCTTGACACATATGCAATGAAGCTTAATCCTTGTACCATACAAACTATTTCAGCCTCTCATTCTCTTTACTACTAGAAAGATGATTTTTCATCTCAACGAAGTTGAAGCCTCCAACTTCTTACCCTGTGATGTGACACAGACTTATAAAATCATGAGTGCCATTGAGACAACATATAAGAGATGATTGCCCACAGTCTTTTCTAGCACAACAACATCAAGTTAGCATCAAATTATATGAAAGAAATAGGTTCAAGCAAACATGCAGGTGTAATTCTTCATGCAGCATGCAAGACCTGTAATTAAGTTATGAAACCTCTCCCTGGAGGAGGTTGTGACTACTGAAAGCTTAGGCAGGTTCAAAATGCACTTCGACAAATACACGGGTAAAAATCCCTTGAGGGTTATTAAATTCCAGTAGATCCTCTGCTGTGTTAGGAAGTCTTGGAAGTGCAAGTTGCTGGAGGCTGAGACTCTCGAAGGAATTATTACTGTGTGTCTGGCCTATTATAATTTTCCTTAGTTCATTTGCTATTAGTAACTCTTAGAGGCTGAGCGCCTTCTTGCCTGCACTGAATCCGTCTTATCTTAATGGTACATTGCTCCAGTTCAGACTACTTTTCCTTGTAGATGATGTTTTCTTAGTGCCCGAAGTCTTTCTTGCCATCCTGTTCTGTTCCACACCTTTCTTGAAGAGTAAGCCCCAGGCTGGACCTCATCCTCCATGGGTACCAAGCTGACACCACATACAAGTTTGCGTCACCTTTTTTTTTTTTTTGCAGTGTATGCTGTCATTTCTACACCCCAAAGGGCTGTTTCCTTTGGGTATAAATATCTCCCGTGAACAGGCTCAGGCTGGTGTAAAACAATGATATGCAAATCAACGCGATATAAGAACATTTGCTCTGCCAGCATGCTGATGGGCGAAGGAAAGGGAAGGATTTGAAGTCCTGTGAACTTCCCAGGTAAATCCATCCCTGTGGAGATGTGGCTATCCACCTCTAGTTGTCCTCACATATACTACTCTGTCCCTGGTAAACGTGGCTGTTATACTGAATAGCTGGGACAGAAATGCCAGTTATATGGTTAAAGGACCCGTGGATGGTTATAGTATATCTGCATTTAATTCTCGTAGCTGCTGGAGACTCAATGTCTGATCTTGCTCTCCTGATCATGGAATTTATCTGATACCTGTGCCTCCACACCTGACTTGCCCATTGGGCTCGTCAGAGACCCTGGGTGCTGGGGACCTCTCTCTGCTGCTGTTAGTCTTATTTCTAATTTGTTTCTGATGTTTTATTCAGCAAGATCCGACGCCTGGAGCCCTTGACACTTCATGAGGTGTAAAATCTAGATCCAGACTCAAACTTTTAGGCTTGGGGCCATTTTCTTGTTATGAGACAAATGTTATTTGCATATACTTTCTTGCTTCAACATGATATGATCCTCTGAATTAGCATAGGTCTAATGAAAACATTTATTTCAGGACACTTTCTAATAATTCCCAGCTACATTTTATAGCAGATATTATGTTCTAACAAATACCCTCTATAGAAACATTGCCTTCCAGTGCTTCTTAAATCCTTTAGTGGGTGGAATATGATTATAAGGAAAAAATATGTAAAATATGCAAAGGTTAAAGCAGACAGTTGTTTTGAGGTATTTTCAGATCTGAACATCTTGATCTTTGTGATAATTGGTATTCAGACATGCTATGTTTGCTAAAGAAAAGCTTAAAATAAAAGTTAGTAAAATCCTTTACTTTAGGGACTAGCTGGTTGGCTGTGAAGTGCCAGACTGCTCTTCAACTTTTCTCAGCATTTAGAGGCTTATCGTTTGCTGGATTGCACTTAAATGTCACATTCTCGGCAGAAAATGGAGTTGATTTTGTAGCAGGGTGCCTGGACTTTAAGGGTGCCAGACAGTTGCTCTGTCGTAGGTGTCTAGTGCAATTTTGGACGTGCCTGTCTATCATGCTCTCACGCTCAGCTTCTAGCCACCCATCCAGAAAGGCACAGGTCCTACGTAGCCACGCTCATCCGAATGTCTCGGATAGCCTGGGCATCTGAGATGGCTCCAGGCATCTAAGGTTAGGTAAGTGAAACAAGCCCTGACACTGTCTCATGAGGATTCAATTGATTAATGATTGCTTTAGGAGCGTTCCACTGAAATACAGAAATAAAGGCAATTAAAACATGATCCATGTTCTTCACTGAAACGTTCACCTCCAGGTGTTTCCCCACCCTTTTAGATTCTAGCCTGCAGTACCCTGTCATCATTAGTTTTCAGAGTTGACAGTCTGTTGAAGGGAATCATGCCAACTCCCTCACTCAAAGGCTGTCTGATGCTCGTTGAAAATGCAGGATATGCCTTGGGCTCATATATACTTCCCACTTTTCTATCTTATACCTGCAGTTAGAAATAATATTGTTTTCTCAGGTATAAACCAAAATCCTGGAGCACAATTCTCCTGGAAAGCAAAAAATTCATTGACCAGTTCTCTGACATCCAAACAATGCTCTTAATCGTGTCTGGTGAAGATAACATCCTGTCTTCTTTTGCGTTTTCACTGATGATTTCTACCATGATCTTTCATGATTAGCCACCTCCCACGTTCTAGTCAAGTACACTGGTTTCCTCCTCTCCCCAAAACATCCCTCCCTCCCCCTCAAGGAAATGAATATTTGATGTTGGTGGGGGAATTGTGTCAGACTGAGGAAACTGTGGGCTGCCCAGATGTTGGCAGACTACACGAGAGCTGCCGAAAGGGGTTTTCGGGGCTCCTTCTCTGTAACCACCCCCTGCAGCCACTGTCCCATGAAAGCGGAGCTGGCAACTGTACAGCTTAAATTGTTCCGTGGCAGTGCAATGTGGAAGATAAAGCACCTAGCTCAGGAAATCTGGGGTTTTCTTCCCTTCAACATCACAAAGCACATTCTCTGCCTCAGTTTTCCCCTTTCCCACAGAAGGAGAATGTAGCGCTGGGGTGGGTTATTTCCGAGATGACGGTTTAAAGAAGAAAGAAGTCATTCCATGAATTACCTGTGGATTTTCTGCAGAGGACTGGTGTCTTTTACCCACTTGCAGGGCTCAAGCAGCAGCACAAAGGTTCCTTCTGTGTGGATTCTCCAAGGTCTCGTAAGGGTTGTGTTTACACTGCAGCCTTTGCAGGTGGAGATGGGTGTCCATTTTCTGCCGTCTGCCTCTTTCCATGAAATGTGAAATACTCAGAGACCTCAGTCTGGTCTTCTTCAAACCGTCCGAAAGGTATGGAGCAAGGGACAGACACAAGATGTGGCTCCACAAGCCTTATTGCTATGTGAAACAAGGCTGAGATATGGCACTAACTATGTGCTCCAGAAGCGTTGACCTGTAAAGCTGGGAGACAGCAAAGATGCCTCCCTCAGTAATGTGCAATGCTACAATAAGTCCCAGAGGTGTTCTTGCAGGCCAACAGCTAGGAAAATAAGATCATACTGAGAAATGAAACACTGCTTTAATTATTGTAATGAACTGTTTCCATTGCGGCAGGATTACAGGTCCCCTTATGGCACTGGGCACAGTGTGCTTGGGACTGAAAGAAAAAACAGCTACACAGGTCCATTGGCCTGTCTTGAAGAACCAAAGTGTTTGCATGGCCAAAATGTGTTAGCGCAGACAAAGGTGGCTAGAAACACAGAATAACGTTTGAAAAATAGAGATGACTTGGAAGAAGGAACTGGGAGTCAACTTCAGCATCTAAGGGGAGTCTTTGGACCACAAAGGGGGCAAGGAATAAAAGGTGGGTTTCTGCTGTAGACTGCCCTTACCTGGGCCTTTATCTGCATTGTATTTATTGTCTCCATACCTTTATTACCTTATTTTCAGGTCAAGGTCGCAAGAAAAAGGCTGCAGTGGAGTTGTGCTTCATAGCAGGAACCTGCCAGCCAAGGTTTTATACCTCGGGATGTGGCATGAGGTTATACTGGTGGCCGTGAAGCCTGCAAGCAGCAGCCCATCCCTTGAGCTTATTCCTTGTCCCTTTTTCACTTTACAGCATCAGCAGAGCCAGGAGAGCTGCTATGGGAATGCACCTTGCAGTCTGTGGGTTTGATGTCAAACAACAGAAAACCATTTAGGGGAGGGATAGAAGCGTGATAGACTTTTCTTGTACTCCCTCAGCCACCTCTTCAGCCTGGAAATGAGTCCAAGGTTGTTTAATTGTTCCTCCTTGGGCTGCTTTTCCACACTTTTTATCATCTTTGTCATCTTTCTCTGCACCTTTCTTGAGCTGTAGAGCAAAGCTCTCTCTTTCATTTCTTTTTACAAGTAAGTAAACACAAGGCATGAAAGACATGTTTACAGAGAAATCCTTCTTAATGTATTATTCATTTGACTTTTTAATAGGAGTATTTTTGTAGCCCTGATGTCCTGAGGATATAAAACACGGTTTGTAGAGAGAGGTAATGTTTTTATTAGAGCAATGGATAGATTTAGGAAGAAAAATTACCAAGTTGTAGACACAGAAGCCCAACTTAAAAGACTTCTGGAGAAAGGTTTTTGTAAGTAGAAACTTATCTATGTTCCAGCTGCTATCTGGAGTTGCACAAGCTTTGACAATTTTTCCCAACATTGCTTTTTCTTTTTTAAGAGAGAAAAGAACATGATGGAGAAGCTCAGTGCAAAGGTTAAAATAGTAGTGCAATACTAGTTAACCTGATCCAGTCTTGTCAATACAAATTGCTGGGAAGATGCATTTCTTTCATTGACAGCGTGATATATTTTGTTTTGCCTTTAACCTGCTTTCATGGACTTACTCTACAAAAGAAGATTACCTGCATGAAAATCAGCATGTCCATTTGAAAATTTATACTAGTTTTACTTTGTTGATTCCACTTTGCATCTTCAACCGTATCATAGTGGTGTCCTCACGCTCACAAACTTTAGGCCTGTGGATCTGAGTTATAAACATTTCAGAAGTTAACAGTTCTGGCTGATTTTACTACCTTCCCCCACAGCTGACCAGTGGCTTTCACTACAGATTGCTCAAATAGTTTAAAGCAGCGCAGAGGACTGATTTCACAGAATCAGGACCAGTTTTGCCATTCACTCCGCCAACTCTGCTCCAGAGATGGGAATATTTGGTGGAAACAGAGCAACAGGCAGGAAGAGATGGCAAGATCTGGAACACAGCACAACACACAGGTTGATGCTTTGTGCTACTTCCAGGGCTGCGGCGGCAAATAAAGCTCAGTGGCTGCAATCCTCTTGGGTTTCTGTGAGTTTTCTGTATCATCCTGAGATACTAAATTAAACAAAAAAAAAAAACAGGGAGACAGGAACTTAAGAGGAAACAAAAGTATTAAGGACATGCTTTCAACCAAAGCTTATTTTGTTGCTTGAACAGTAAAAATACAGCCAGACTGGATGCAGTGAACAAGTCCCACTGAGAACAGTGGGAGGGACTTTCCCTCCATGTGAAAGGAAAAGCTGCTCTTTCAATACAGCCCGGGAATCCTGCATTTAAAGCCTGGACCACCTAGAGGTCATCTCTTTAACCACAGTGGGTTCCAGGTGGGCTCCAAGTTCTTTTGAGGAGGAGGCCAGAGGATGGTAACAAGGATTAGGGTGTAGGGAACATGGCCATGGCAAAGAATGGAAGCCACTGAGGATGTTCAGATCAAGAGAAGTGAGCAACAGAGCAGGACAGGCCAACAGCTTTCAAATAAGCCAATAGTGGCAAAGGAAGAGGTATATCTCTTCCCGGTGTCTGCTGAGGACAAGACATCTTGGCCTGAATTTGCATGAAAGGCTGGTTGTGTTACATGTTTAGGCATACTTTTTAATCTCTCTCTGAATCATTGCATTTTAAGAAAGATATCTCCAGTGGCTTCCTGCGCTGACCTTGCCTTTGGTTGCGTAGGGTGTCCCAAGAAGATCAGATTGGTTCAGTTTGGCTGATGACTGCGGACTGACTGATAGCTTTGACTGATTGTTTGAACTGATGGCTTGCTTCAGTTTTGTCCTGACCCTGAGATCTTCACATTGCAGTGCAACTGAAATAATCGTAGTAACACAATAATAGTAATAATAAATCTATTTTGGTGAGAATATTTACAGAGAAACATCTAGAGTTTGTGACTAAGAAATCATATTGAACTTTTCATCTCATATTGTTAGTTTAAACATTGAAAAAGCTTTTTTTAACTGCCCAGAGAAGCTGTGGCTGCCCCATCCCTGGAAGTGTTCAAGGCCAGACTGGATGGGGCTTTGAGCAACCTGGTCTAGTGGGAGGTGTGCCTGCCCATGGCAGGGGTGTTGGAACAACATGACCTTTAAGGTCACTTCCAACTCTAACCATTCTATGATTTCATGCTTAATGCTAGGAGTAGTGATGCATTGGAAAAGCTTCATGGGGAAGGGATGGGAACTCCAATATTTCTTTCTCTTTTCAAAATAACTTAGACAAACTCAAGATTAGGTCAATGTTGCTTATATTTCCTGTCACACACAATGTGATCAAGTTGAAAACCAACCTCGAATCAATCACTTTTGTGAGAAGGCTTTGAGGAACACATTTTCTGTGAGAGAGTCAAGGGTTACAGATGCTACAAAGGGAGAAGGAAGCCTGACTTTCAAAAGAGGAGTTTCTATAGCAGCCTCAAGTTACACTATATGAAGTTTAAAAAAAAAAAAAGCGTTCCCAGATGAAAAGCCTGGGAATAAATGAAACTAAAATAAACCTCTGCAGCTTCATGCACAGAGGAAGGTTATTCTTCCCTCAGTTGCTCTACTTTCATGCTGGTGTAACTCCAAATAGTTCATTTGGGTTACTTCGGTTTGTGCCAGCTTTGGGGAGGAGAGATTCAGCCCCAAGCACTGGGTTACTGGTTGACTCATCTTTTCCATTACGGAGAGAAAAACAGTGAATAGAGTTTTTAACTCTCAAACTGCAAAAATTATATATTGAGATGCATATATACGCACGTATATGTGTATGTGTATGCATATATGTGTATGTGTACACTCTTTTGGACTTCACTAGAACATATTGGACACTGGGTTTTTTTGACAGGCTCCTGAAATGTACCACTTAAAGAGAATTTATGTTTGAGGTAGATCTCAAACGTGACATTTTTGAAAATTGTTTCACAGCATGACATGCCAAAACAAAACTGATGATGCAATCTCTAAAATTACCTGGACAATGGCACATTCTGGTAGCCTATTACTCATGTAGGTTTTTGAGTAAGCATCAACATTATTCTTATTTTTTTTAATGCAATACTTCAAGTGAAGGCAGTTTTCTAGCATATTTATACAGAAATATGAGGATCAATTTAGACTTCAGCTGTTTGGGCTTATAAATCAGGCCTGGAGCTCATGAACAGCCCATAATCTTTAAGAAGGAAGAAAGATGTTTCTATGAATGGATGTTGCCAATATTTACGTATCCAAAAGCTTACTGGAATAAAATTGTTCAAGCGTTTGCAGGACACAGCTATTAATTAAATAAGAAGTAATATGGGGTAGTGTATAGTACACTACCTTGCTATTTTTCAGTGTTCTAGCATTCTTGGAGTATCACATTGTCTCTCCTTCCTTTCGTTTTTTTGACAGTAAGCTCTTACGGGGAAAACGTGGTACCTTATTATATAATCTTCCTTTGTAAAGAACGATCCACACTGAAGGCAATTATAACCCTAAAATACTGAAGGGCATTTGCTGCGATATGTGTTCACTGGCTCCAATGAGAGGAACATGACTGGCAATAACGGGTTCAAACTGCAACAGAGGGGAATTAGGGCTGACACTGGGGATAATGCTTCATCAGCTGGGACCGAGAAGCTCCAAACAGGTTGCGACAGGCGTGTTGCAGAGGCTCCATCACTTGAGGTTTTGAGAAGAAGCCGGGTAAGCTTGCACGTGTACAAAAAACTTGTGCGAGATTTTAATGAGAAATTAAGCAAACTTACATAGAGGACTGAAATAGGTAGGGATGATCCCACCTGTATTGGGTTTGAGTAGCAAGGTTTTGGTAGCGGGAGTGCTACAGGGGTGACTTCTGTGAGAAGCTGCGAGAAGCTTTCCCCACGTGCAATAGAGTCAATGCCAGATGGCTCCAAGATAGACCTGCTGCTGGCCAAGCCCAAGCCCATCAGTGATGGCGNAGAGCAGAGTTTCCCCTGCAGCCCGTGGTGAAGACCATGGTGAGGCAGGATGTCCCCCTGCTGCCCATGGAGGTCCACAGTGGAGCAAATATCCACCTGCAGCCTGTGGAGGACCCCATGACGGAGCAGGTGGATGTCGGAAGGAGCCTGTGATTCTGTGGGAAGCCCACACTGGAGCAGGCTTCTGGCAGGACCTGTGGCCCTGTGGAGAGAGGACCCCACGCTGGAACAGGTTTGCTGGCAGGACTTGTGACCCTATGGCATATCAACGTTGGAGCAGTCTGTTCCTGAAGGACTGCACCCGGTGGAAGGGACGCATGCTGGAGCAGTTTGTGAGGAACTGCAGCCCGCGGGAAGGACCCGCCTTGGAGAAGTTCATGAGCAGCTGTCTCCAGTGGGAGAGACACCATGCTGGGACAGGGGAACGGGGTGAGGAGTCCTCCCCTTGAGGAGGAAGGAATGGCAGACACAACGTGTGATGGACTGACCACAGCCCCCATTCCCTGTCCCCCTGTGCCACTGGGGGAGGAGGTAGAGAAATCGGGAGTGGATTTGAAAAAGGGAAGGGTGGGGGGAAGGTGTTTTAAGATTTAGTTTTTATTTCTCATTACCCTACTCTGATCGGATTGGTAATACATTAAATTAATATTCCCCAAGTTGAGTCTGTTTTGCTCATGATGGTAATTGGTGAGTGATCTCTCCCCACCTTTATCTCAACCCAGGAGCCTTTTGTTATATTTTCTCTCCCTTGTCCAGCTGAGGAGGGGAGCGATAGGGCAGCTTCGGTGGGCACCTGGCGTCCAGCCAGGGTCAACCCACCTCACCACCCTCGGAGAGATGATGGAAGACGCGGTCTCTCGAGATCCTATTTTACTGTGTTTCTATGATTTCTCTGAACATAGACTTACACCACCTCTGAGTCTAGCTTTCTATTTTTCTGTAAATATTTTTGTACAGAAGAAATAAGAGCAATTACCGTAGATGAGAAACACAGTGCATTTCAGTGGGCCACGTAAGGTTTCAACCCACATTGCATTTAATGGAAATTATGCATCTGACTCACAGACCAAACAACGGCATAGAAAACAAAAGGCGTTAGAAGACTGTCTGTATGTTTGGACGATGGAGAAAAAAAGTTTGAGTTACAGCTAGCTTAGCAAAAGTTTGCTATTACTCTGTGAGTGGTTAATCCTGAGTTCAAAATCCTGAGTCTGGTTACAATATGCATTTGCAACAGTGCAATGGAAAAAGGGTGATGCATGAAAAATTTCTTTTAGTGTGTAAACTACTTACTTGCTTACTGAACTTTATAAAGTTTCCCTCCTGACCATAAGAAAGAGTTTCTCCTTTGTGATCTTAATATCATGGATGATGTTCTGTTTCAGAAAAATGGGCACTAGAGAGGAAGTAGCAACATCCCTGGAAGTGTCCAAGGCCAGGCTGGATGGGGCTCTGAGAAACCTGGTCTAGTGGAAGATGTCCCTGCTGATGACAGGGGGTTGGAACTAGATGATTTTTAATGTCCCTTTCAACCTAAACCATTCTATGATTCTATGACCATTAAATAGACATGCTCACCAGCACTGAGGTCATATTTAAATTGGCATTGAAATAGATTGGCCATGAAATGTCAGAGACATGTTTGCCTGAAATCAAACTAGTTCATGCTGAACATGTCTGGAGAATCAGAGTTCAAACCCTGGAAATTCAAGCCAAGAAGAAGGAAACCCAAACAGTCGTCTTCAGGCAGGATTTCCAGAAATCCTTTGGAGCTGCTGATGGGTTTCTGTGCCCATGTGGAAAGTGCATGGTAGGGACAGACTTCATGAAAGGCTGAGTGTCATCCCCTGAAAGTGTGGCTATATTAAGATTCTTGTGCTGAGTACCCAAAATTTAAGCTTCCCAAAACACTGGCAGCTTACCTGATCTTGGGCGACGTGCTGGAGATGAATCCTTGTGAAGATTAACTCTGCAGGGATTGAGGAAGTGGAAGATTCCTGAAGGAATGAAACTCTCTCCTCAACTTTGCAAACTTTCTAGAGCCTTTTAAGCCTTGATTTATCGTCTTACAGGGTTGGCAGGCAGCTTAAACATTATTCCAGTGGCAATCTCATGTACATGTGTATTATACATAGCAAGAGAAGTCAGGTCATGAATCTCATTTCAGCACCCAGTGACAAGCTAATCTAGTGACTTCTACATATTTTTTCAGCAACAATGGAAGCCACTTCCCTGGAAGCAATATTCTTTGCATACTAGGATGAACACAGAGACATAGCCACATCACATTTACTGAAAACCACCAGGTATGGGCAAGACACCTTAGGTGGCTTTGGTTAGCTTACCCCTAAATAAAGGGAACAAAGAGCTTTACATTTGGCAAGCTTTTGTATGGCAAGCTACCATGGACTGAAAAACATAGAAACACAGACAGTTAATCAGGAGCAGCTAATGTATGATATAACATGTTATGGCACAATAATCCTCATGTGTGAATGTACCCCAGTTGCACAATGCGAAATAATTGAAGCTCAGACCCTGAATAAAGTGGGGCCCTGGCACACTTCTTGGGAGTGATTAATGAATATTTAATGGTAAAAAGGATTAAACTAAACTAATTAAAAATAGTAATACACTGCTTGGAAGATGAGCCCAGTTATAAAACCTAAATGAACTGCACCTTTAAGCAGAGAGGAGAGCCACTGCTTCATACTGTATCACCACGCTAAACATGACGCAGAAAGGAAACAGTCAGAAGGTCACTTTAATTCTGACAGCAGCTGGCTGTAAAACACTTTATGCTTTTAATGTTTTTCAGCTAACTCAGGCACAGGAAGTTAACTATGAAAGTGTGCAGCAGGAATGGAAGGAGTACTGCACTCCACATCAAGACGAGACATGTGAGAGTGATGCTTTAAAACAGCTATTATCAAAAGAAGCTGAAAACATTGAAGACTTTTTGACCGATCTAAGATTGAAGAGAAATTCTTGCTTTGTGGGAGGCTAGATCCCTTGATAGGAGATCAGAGTGTGATGGTAATCAGGAACTAAAAACTCAGAAAGACAATGTATTGGCAGATTAAGAATTAACCCTTGACAATGTGGTTAGGATGCACTAAGGAAAAAATGGGAGACACTTCACTCAGAGTACAGCCAGAACAGTGACACCTGAACTTGATGTCATGAAGCTCCATGCACAGCTGAGGATGTAGTAAGGAGCTTCCAGTGCCATCAACACTAGTGGCAGCCGGCATCTCCATCCTTGCCTGCAGATTGGGGTTGTTTATAGGGCCAAGTATTGCCTAGAATCATCCCGTGTAAGTGTACCACAGAGTTTATGTGGATGGCTATTTTATGTCAAGAGTTGTCCTGGTTTGAGGTAAAACAGAACCAATATTCTTTTCAGTAATTTTACTTTTCAGTTAAGCCTCTTCTCACATGCCTACATAAATCCTACAGAACAATAATATTAGATTAGGTGAACACCTGTGAAAAATAAGCCTATCAGTAAATCACCTTATTCTCAAATCCAAATGTCTCCGCAGACATGACCTGGCAGCTGGAATAACCAACTGGAGTGTTACCCTGTAGCCATATCTAACCAATATGGGATGCAAGCCTCCGCAAAACTTTTCAGAAGTTGAACAGATTCATTATAGAGTCCCAGTATTACCTGTCCAGAAGTGATACAGATAAGATGCCCATAAATACTTCCAAGAAGATTCATGAAAACAAGAGCTCAAGTCAAACGAGTAGAAGGTCAGAGCAAGACTTGCTGTTCATAGACTTTCTGTAGTTGTGGCTTTGTACTCAATACCTCTTCATGGATTTTTCTTCCACCCCTTTATCTGCTTGCTTTTTGCATACCAGCAACCTTTCAGTATTCACCACATCCCATGTGAGGAACTAGGTGCTTTAACCCCCTGCAATACTAGTATTTGCCAACATCACCACCACCAACAGTGCAGTTATTGCACGGGAGATCTGAAAGGCCCCAGTGACTCCAGAATCTCACTGAACTATTTAACCAATCTTTCATAGTTAATGGATACTTTTCATCATTTAAAGTTCTGCTTTCTATTAGCCCTGACTTTTGTTACTGTTATCACTCTACTATGGTTATTATGGACATACGGGTCTGAGAAAGGAGTATGTGCAGAACTGTGTTTCTAGGAGTTTTTTTTATGAGCTCAGTGGACCCAGGAGTGCAGCCGTAACCAGGACCTGAAGTGGGTACACCTTTGCTGGATTACTTAGCTGCGAGTCGCTACTGAACAAATGTCTTCCAAAGACCTCTCAGAGCTGTCTTGTCTCTGGCCCCTTCTGATTGCCGCGGAAAAGTAATTTCTCTTTTGCACAGTAACCTGATTTCCAAAGTCATGACAAAGTCATGACAAAGCACCCCATGCTGTGATTTGCCGAAGCATCTTCTCTTTGCACGGCTGCATGGTGCAGCAGCGAGGAACAGGGCTCTGTACCACACTGTACGAAACCACAACCAACCCCAGCCCTCCCTCCACCCAAGCAAGTGGGATACCATGTCAGTGAGGTTGGGGGCTGCTCCCCCATCCGCACTCTCCGAGAACCAATGCTTGGGTACAGGAGGGCTTTCACCTCCCAGATACTCTCCTGCCTCTCCAGCAGAAAAGAAAAGGAGCTCGAGTTGAGTTATGATGTGGACAAAGCTGGGGCAGTCATTGTCTTTTGGGACTGGTAGCTGAAATTAATAAAATAGAAATAAGAGAGGGGAGTGAGAGATGATTTCAGAGGAGGAAGGCATTCAGGGGCATTCTCTGGAAATCAACAAAGCAACCCAGAGGAGGTTGCTTTAAGTCAGGCTGAAATGTTTTGTTCCTCCCCAGGTTCAGTGGTTTCTTTTATTTCCCCTGTATTTAACCCCCTGTATGTTAGTGTTCACAGCTAGCTCCACTTTTCAGAAGAAACAGGCTGCTTGAAGAGCCAGTGTTTCATTCTGGAAAAGCAGAAATACAATGTCTTAACAGTTTTATTCCTCTTTTTCTGGGGGTATTCAGCCCAAGATGCTGAGTAGGGACATAGTTTAGTGGTGGTTTTGGCAGTGTCAGGTTGATGGTTGGACTTGATGATCTTAAAGGTCCCTTCCAACCTAGACAATTCTATGATTCTATGCTGAGTACTTCTGGCCATTCTGATTTTTCCTTTCACACTCTTCCCCTCACACTCCCAGTCATCAGCCAGAGCCCATCTCTCTGTCTTCTGCTAACCCACCCCACCACCCTTGATCACCACTTCACATCCTATTCAGCATTAGGCTGAATCAATACCACCTGGCATGGTGGCTGCAAAGGTCTGGAGGAACCTGAGTCTGGGGCTGAGAGTCAGTGTCCTTCCTGTGTTGGTGACCTCTCATTTCTACTCTGCAAGACTCCCTTGAGAGCTTCATTCACAGAGCCAAATGAAATGTCTGATGTCTGTGCAATGCACATGCAAGAGCTGCTTGGGTGATCTGGCCATAGCCAATCTGGGCATGACAGCTTCAGTCCTTGCAAGCAATAAGTGATCTGGGCTGCTTTGTTTGCTGCTTTGCTTCTCTCCATGGAAGAGTTTGAGAAGGAATGCTACGCTGCGGTCCAGCATCAGCTTCAGGGACAGGAAGGCATCCTCCCCTTCTTCTCATATGTTGTTTGTAGTCTAATGGGGCAGTGCCTCTCCGAGCCATCTGGAGCAATGGATTTGGATCTCCTCAGGTCTGAGGAAAGCTCGGAATCACAGACTTTTCCACAGGGTTGAAATCCTCTGACCAGGCCTCCATGAGGGTGATTGTTCTTTAGCTTCCTCATAAACAAGTACCATAATCTTCGATTTTCCTTCTAGGAAAAGCAAAATATAATGATTCACAAAGTGCATTGGTTATGATAGCAGCTCTGTTTCACCTTTAACTCTGGGTGCCTCAGAACAGCCCTTTGATGCCTATTTCCTGTGGCAAGTTAAAAAAAAAAAAAAAGAATAAATGAGTGGGTACACATTTTTATTGTTTTTCTTTTACCCTGTTTTTGATGACTCGGTAGCACCTGTCACACCCAAATAGCCTTCCCAACTCTGCATTACATTTCCCTGGGGCGAAGGCATGGGAGCAAAATAGCAAAATAGAGCTGTGGATTCACTGGGACTTGGGGCACCCGTGCCTGGGAAAACTGCAGACCCCCATGGACCAAGACCCCAGGACGTAGCTGGGACTGGTTGGGAGACCACAGACTAACTACTCAGGAGGTTTCTGCTCTAGTTTATTTTCCTGTTGGCCAGGCATCTCTGAGGGTGAATGAGTCAGGGGAGGTGAGGGAAGAGTGAGAAACACTCCAGCCTCTGCCTCCCCACGGAGCCCAGAGGAAGAAGATATTGTCTCTGTGGTTAGAGAACCAGACACGTGTCAAACGTTTGCATTCGAGTCCTCAGAAGAAAAAATTGTCACACGAGCTGTATCGTAGCTTGCGGCAAAACTTTATCTGCTGGGCCCACCGAGGGTTGGTTTGAGGTGGAAATATGTGACACCCAAATGCAGCTATTTGCCTCCTGCAGAAGGACGCTTGCAAGCTTGTCCATCTTGGGGGTTTCAGGGGTCTCCCCTTGATCGCGGCAGAGTGGAGGCTGAACATCAACCCCCCCTGATGTGTGGCCTGCAGCTCTGGAGGAGAAAGACAGACAACCAGAGCAAAGCAGCTCCCTGAAAGTCAGACTTTCTGTTTGCACCTTTAAGAAAAAGAAGTGTTCAGTCTTGGTTGGTTGGTTGTTTTTTTTTAATGGGTGAAATTCAACTCCTTGATGAACCAGTCTGTGCTGGCTCTGTGCTGATAAATAAACATGGTCTGGCATACAATCACTTGTCGTCATGGGGAAGAGGCACACAGCCATGGCCTCTCTGTAATTATTTTGGCACATAGACTAGAAGACCATCATTCCCACCACGGCCTCTAGCTGCCAGCTCTGCGTAGACCTGATTGGTGTCCCAAATGCACCTTCTCCATGCTGGCTTAACACATCAGAGGTTGGTCTGTCTTGTGTGTCTTTCTTGGCTTAGACACCAGACAGGCCACGCCAATGGGCTTGGGGACAGACAAAGTGTCCTGACCCACTTAACTCACTACTACAGGTATAGCTTTGCATGTCTTCTTGGCTTTCTGGGGCCTCTCTTAGGTCTTTCCCTGTACTTGGTTCCCTTATTGGGACTCTACATGACCCAGGACACAGAATAAAGGACAATTCTTATCCTCAAACATTTCTTCAGACAGCAAATGGTGGTACCTGGTTGAGATGCCTGATACACAGACAAAGTTTGCTCCCAAATATGTCAATGAAAACAAAATTAGCACTTTTAAAAAAAGTATTTCCACCCAGACTTACTATTGGGTCTCCAAAACAAAAACTGCAGGACGGAGCACGCTGTGTTTGAAGTGGGCACGAACCATCATGTTTTGCCTCAGCAGACAGTTCCTTTACAGGAAGCAGCCACAATTTTTGTTCTGTAGCCAAACAGATCATGAAAACCCTCCCCGCTGTCACCTCACTCATCCACGTCAGTGAGCAAAGTTAAAGGAGCCATTTTCTAAAGTCTTTTGGTGGCTTGAAAGTTCAGCAAGGACCATTTTGTAAGTCCCTATTGCATTTCCCCCTTTCTTGCTCAGTGTGCTTTGCCTGTTGTGAAGCCAACGGCAAATGCACCTGAGATATGAGTATTTGTGATGTTGGGGCTTGGCACTGGCAGTGCAGGACACAGCAAAGCAGCAAATCCATTCTCGCCATTTGTGCTGGAAACATCAACTTTTTAGTGGCTGGAGAGTTACCGATTCTCTAAAGTCACTGAATCACTTTCCAAGTTCTTTTATTTTCCTTTGGTGGAAATGACAGTAGCTGTCCAAACCATCTGGTTAGTTTTATATCATTTTTCTACCAAACTGTGGTTGTCACAACATCATGGTGTGAGACTTGGGCTGCCAGGCTGAGCAGTGATGGTTGGTGGACATTAGTGCTGTTTCTTTTATTTTTCTTCTATCAGAGAACTAATCCAAATTGTTGTCTGGTAACAGCTGCTCAAATAGAAAATGTTGTATAAAATCAAATGACCACAGCATCTTGGGACATAGGATCAGACCTATCAATTGCTTCCTATAGGTCAATAACTTGTGTTTGTAGGGAAGGAAGCGGGTCACCATGTAGAGATTTCCAGGCTCAGCCCAGTCTGGATGTGTGCAGTACACAGCACGGCTCAGCACAGCACTGCTGATGTGGGGTGCAGTGAGTGCTTCTCTGAGCCAGCACCCCACATCCAACCCAGACAGACCCTTTCTGTAGCTTCTTGGGAAGTCTAGGATGCTAATTCTGCTTCAGTTTGAGATTTTCTTCTGAGCTTTACCAGACAGGAATTACTGAAGTACAAATATGAATATGAACCACCTTGAACTATTGGCAACAGCCCAGAGCAACCTGAAACCTGTGATGGACTTGTCCTTTTAGTTTGGCAAATAGGATCAAACACAGATAAACGAATATTAGAC
Source organism: Ibidorhyncha struthersii (assembly GCA_013398815.1). NCBI lineage: Eukaryota > Metazoa > Chordata > Aves > Charadriiformes > Charadriidae > Ibidorhyncha > Ibidorhyncha struthersii. Next base: position 130,861 of record VZSZ01002577.1, on the reverse strand, counting down.
AACTTTTAAGTGACTGATATTGTGGTCAGGATGTAGTAGGTTAACCATTATCAAGATAATGTAAGTGAAATCAGCATTTCTCAGATGTATAAATCTCTACAAGACCATTCATAACAGAAGATAATGTAGGAATGGAGTGTGCTTTCCTTACAGATGTTCCAGATGTGGATCCATCAAAGCTGATGAACACAGCTGAAAGAGTTAGACGTTTACTGAAGTTAACAATGAACTTAACAGGCATCCTGTAAAAGGCCACTGAAGTAGCTTAGAGATGAGCAAGAGGAATGTACTTTTCCTCCAAATAAAAACTTTCTAGGGAAACCATTAATTGTTAAAAGTCAGTCTTATGATTATACAGCTGTCTGAAGAATCCGTGCTGATTCAGGTGTGTAGGTTAAATGCATGTGTTGGATCTGTTGATAAGCCTAAGTAAAAAACAAAAATATGATCAGGCATGGGATCATCATTTCCATCTGGTCATCAGTTAGAAGAAAGGAGCATGTGCAAAAGAAACACAAAATCTGGTCAAGTCACTGTCAAGCTGAGGAGAGACATTTGGATGTTTGTGGAAATAAATTAACATATGTTATGAGTGAAGGGTGCAATCATTCTTTAAAAGACCCAGTGACAAAAAACTAATCAAATGACAGTTATAATGATTTGAGCCCGAAGGGAGCTGTTATAATAATTATACAACATGCAGAGGATTGTAATAGCAGGGCCTCACTCACTAAAAGATGAAAAGATCGTGTCAAATGGAAGCATTTGAATTCTAAAAGATGCTAGGAAGGTACAAAGAGAAGAGCAGACGAAAGCAGCATCAGGAATCAATTTACCTTAAGTAGTTTTGGCCCCTGGGGCTGCATAGCTTCAGCTGTTATTTGAGTTGAAGGTGGGTTGCCTGGTGCAGTGTGTGAAGAGGAAAAGCAGCTCCAGCCTCAGACCAAAAGTAGTTACGGAGGGTGATCCAGGTCTGCAGTTAGGGTGGCTGGTGGTCTGAGTCACCATCTCTGATCATCAGGGTGGAAGATTCCAGTTTCTTAGAACATTATTGAGTGAATGACCTCTCCTTTTATCTTCACATAGATCATTTTTGTCTTGTCTAGGGTGATACTTGCAATGTCCCTGAGTGATGTTCCCAAAGGAAAGGAGGCTTGAAGTTCACAGTGGAGCGTGAAACTAATCTGAGTATTAGCATGAAGAGTTTTTTTTTCCTAACACAATGCTTATTTCTTAACTTAAGATAACCTTCTTCATTCTTCTCCATCTATTCAACTCTGTTGCATGAACTCACTGTTCCAAGAAACGTGTCGTGGCAAGACAGCATAGGTAAATACCTTGATGCACAGTCATGTTTTCTTGTATAAGTAGAAGCAGAAGCAGATCGCGTGAACTAAGGGTTCATGTGTTTCAGGCAAGGTCTGTGATAAGTTTAAAGGTGATGTGCCCCTTGTATTGCCAAATATTTAATCACAGTATGAACAAGCCTGTGGGATATTAGTGATCATCGTATAAATTGATAAATTTTAGGGAAAACTGTGCCACAAATGTGATGTGCTGCATTTCACAAATCAAATAATTCTACCATCAAAATCTGAAGTCACTGACTCTTCAGACTGGGAAAAAGACAACGTGTTCTTCCCAGGCACTTTCTAATTTTCTTAAATACATGTTAGCTTTGTTTTTCTTCAATTTAATACTAATAATATGTGTGGTTTGCTTTCACTTGAACACTGATTTTCCTGGTAGCAGATAGGACCGCTTTACCCCAAAATTTTTGATCCTTTAGTCTGTCATCTTCATCTTAATCTGGGTGGATGACCCTCCCTAACACCTTGTGCTCCCAGCGTTATTCCTGGATTTCTAAGAAGAAATGAAATAGCTGTTGAACAGTCAGTAGATAATAGAAATAAGTTTGAGATGTGGACTTGAAGCTTCAGCAAGATGGGAAAGGACAATTTGTTAAGTGAACATCAGTGACACTGAAGCCAGAACCATATGTTGGATCTGTGTTTTGATTAAGGTGTACATGCTCTTATCCTATTACCCTCCATAGTAAATTTGTGATAATTTAGCCCACTTCTTTGAGTAATGCATCGTGTTTTTCCCTCTGTAGCTCACAATTGTTGAAAACCCTTGTACTGAAAGGGTCTGACTCACTCCTAACTAGTACTGTGTAAGAACTAGCCTGCAGTATATATATGACAGTGGATAAGAGCCAGTAGCTCGATGCTGGTTCAGGAAGGGACTGATGTCAAGTCCTGCTTGGATTGGTTCTGGATTGTATATCCTGCAGTAAAAAAATTAGCTGAAAATACCTTTAAAATCTCAGTCTGCATTTTCTCTCTGTGGTTTCCTTTAACATTTCTTATTCTGAGCATTATTAATTCTGCTAATTTCCAGCTGTTTCTTGTCAAGAAGCATGCACTACGATAAGAAACAAACAGTTATTCTCTTTTGGCCATGGTACCTAGGTATTACAGGATATTTCCATTAATGCTGTACACCAAGGCTTTACCACTACTTGACATATGGTGTAATTTATGCCTTTTGACAAAAGGAACTGAAATCAGCACGATCATTTTATAGCCTAATCCTGTACCTCATACTAATGCGTAAACAGTGACACATGAGAATTTTACTGCACGACATAAAACATACATCAGCACTGAGGGGATATGTCTGTGTGTTGGAGGAAAGTTTTTTTTTGCTTCGGGGAAGACTGCTTTCTTCACGCAGAAATCCTGATGGAGTAAGATCGAATCACCCGGGTTGGAAAAGCAAACAAATGTTGTAATACGGAGACCAAAAGGAGATAATGCATATCTTTTTGGTACTGTGAGAGATGTAGATGTTCAGTTTTAGGGATATAGAGTGCAAGTGCCAATCTATGAGTTTGATGGGTGCTCAGTATCCACTATTGTCCATGGAGATTTAGCACAGGCAGTCAGCAGAGCCTAGAAAGTGATTCAACAGTGACCCAGGCAATAAGATAATCTAGCATATTTGTGGCTTCTGAATTAGGTTTCCTTCACACTTCTGGATTGGTAGCTGGAATCCAGGTGAGTCCCACAACCAAGCTGTGCCCCATACCCCTCTTATCTACAAAAGAAATCTCAGCTACCTAATGCATGCATTCATGTCTCTACAGTCTAGGAGGAATTCAGCTCTGGATTCAGGCACTTAGATTTGAGTGTCTGGAGTGGAATCTCCCCTGAATTTTTATAATTGTATGGTTATATTGGGCCTACAGCAAGAACCTGCTCATGAATCACCTTGATTCTGGAGTAAAGACTTGTAAGAGTCCTGTTATGATGATCATTTCTAGTGTAAATACTCTCAGTTTATATGCTGAAGAACTACTTGAACTAAATCAAGCATCCAAGAATCTTAGCATTAAGCCTAACTTAGAGCTGCCTGTAACTTGTATGGAAAAGTCTAGACCAACCTAGAATTTCTGGGGTCCATTTAGCCCATTAACAACTGAATGTAGACTGAATGGTACCTAGCTGTCTGAAACTTTGTGTAGATTTTGGCTTGGAGGAATGGGAAGATATTTCTTCTGTCTTGGTTCATGTATGCTCTAAATTCTTGCCACCTGATTTAGCACAGAACCCCACCTTTCATACAAAACTTACCTGAATGCTAGACACCACCACCTCTACAGGGGGAAAAAAGCACAGTGACAAAGTTCCTTTGCCTTCTTTGTCTTGAACCTAGACAACACCAAGACATCTGCATTCATGTGTAGGCTGACTGCTCCTGGAAAACAGTGTCAAATCCATCTAAGGCCTGCAGTCACTAAAGCAACATAAAAGCAGATGAATTTCACCTGGTTTAATTTTTCTTGGGACTCTAGACACCATCTGGGAGGCTAACATGAATAGGGATGTTGGGCATAAAGGGTGGGAATTGTCTGATCAGATTTAGGTTTTTATTTCAAGAGAAACAGGCACTTCCAGAACACATTCAACTCAGACTAATGTAAATGTGTAAAACAGGTCAGATGAATCACATCTTAAAAATGACCACATTATCCTATAACCACAAGTGGGGAAAAGGGGACTAACTACCAGGTGATAGTAGGTGGGATGAATCCTGCCCTCAATGTGTCTGAAAATGAAGCCATTTTAGCTGATGAGACACAATGTCGATGTTCCAGACGTAAGGGAACATATGCTGTATGGGACTGTCTGAAAAATATGAGGCCTTCATAATTTACAAATTACAGAGAGCCACAGCGTTACTCTCTTGTGTATATCTGTGTCTAGGTACTGAAATGTGTCCTCTGAACTTCTAGTGCTTTGCTCTTCTGCATGCTGTTTCGATTTTTTTCCTGAAAAAATATGTTTTTTCTTTTTTTAATTAAAAAGAGAGTTCTTACTAGCTTTGGAAGGGAGGGAAGGCAGGCTGCAGAGCTGGACTGGCCTGAGGACTTGTCTGCAACCAGAAATCTTGCTGTAGGAGGGAGTGAGCCATCTGTCTCCCTGACTAGTGAGATCTATGGACAGCCATAGACATTTACCTATGAAGTATGGCTCTCCTGCAAGGTCCTTGATGGATGTGATAGGCATATTTTTGGCTCTCATCCATTTTGGTACAAAGCTTCATGGTGAAGAAAAGTGACCTCTGTGTTCTTTTACATAGCCTTTGCTAATATAGCAATAACAGAAAATGTTACACTACGATATAAATCTTTTCAGGGCCTTCAGCTGATGTCATTTATGTTGTTATCCTGTCTCCCCACCTGAGAATGCAATAACCTGGGGCTGGAAAAAGTGGGAGAGTGACAAAATGTTAAAACGTAGAATTGTTCCTTTATGATGAGCAATTACATATAGTAGTACTTTTTGGTCTGGAAAAGAGATGCCAGAGAGGGCATCTGGTATAAATGAATGAGTGGCTTAGAGAGGAGGAACAGGGAACAGCTCTTATCTAGTTTTTCCAATACTAAAACCGAGGTGAGCATCAAATAGCATTACTGTCTGGTTAGTTCAGGGCCGGGAGGGGAGAAGACGACATATTTCTTCTAGTGGTGTGAAGTGCAGCTGTGAAACACTGACAAAAGATAAGAGGATGCTAACACTTACATGCTTTCAAAAAGTGCTAGAACATACTCAGGGATGAAAACTCCATCAAGGGCTTTACTTACAAAATCATCCTGGTAGCTGCTGTAGGCCCAGAGCCTCACTTCATCAGCATGTTCTTGGTTTTCCTCTTCTCTATACATTTTCTATTGGCCATTGATGGAAACAGAACTTGATTAAGCAGACCTTTACTCTGACCTCATACAGCTTCATGCTGCTTCATTACATATAGTCTATACACACAACAGCCACATGCAGATGAAGTTTATGCACTCTGAAGGAGCCCTCTGGAAGCAATGGTGTCCACCAAGTGCTTTACCCTGACCTGCAGCAGTAGCTGGATAAGCTGTTTCACAACCACTGCATCTGATCCCACAGAAGAAGGCTACATTGTGGAGACCAGATCAAAGTCCTCACTGATGCAAAACACCAAAGCTCTTCAGGAAACATGATGCCTTGTGTGGTCTGAGTGCGGCATTGATTAACAAAGTTCTCATAAGTGTTATTAGCTTTAAGTACACAGGGCATGTAGGATGACCATTTGTGAGACTTCACCCAACATTTAAGGATAAGCAATTTTGAAGAACAAAGCCCTGATTTTCCTGGATCTTTTATAACCTCTTTGGAAGAGGAGGAAACACTTCTGCTCTGCTGGCACTACTGTGAGGTTAGGAGCCCAAATGTCCACAAGTTGCAGAAGATACCCTCTGGCTGAAGGTTCCCCAAACTGGGGTTTATCAGGATCCCACATTCAGCAGCTCTGTCCATCTTTGTGGCTTTGGACTCTTCCACATAATGAAGTCAGTGCCACCTAGTGTTGCTCTCCTTCAGTGCAAAGGAGCTGGACCTTCATGGACATTGAAGGGGACAGGAATAATTTTGTCTCTGCTTAAGAATAGCTGTGTTCAGGTTGCCCATTTGGCCATGACCAAGCCCAGGAAAGCACCATTATGTTTTGCTGAGGGAGGCTCTAACTAATTGCAGACCTATGAAGCATGTCACAGGTGTGGAGCATCAGACACGGACAGCTTTGTGTCTTTTGTGGCAACCTCACTGCTCCCATCCCCTGTGACCTCCTGTGCTTGGCACTGAGACTCATCCTGACCCACGCATCTCCGACCTGATTCACTGGATCCATATAATTGTGTCACGGGACAGAGGTCAGGGCACGGTGCTGCAGACAGGGCTTTGGCACATGGCGTCGTGGACATAAGAAAATTTCTAGGTATCCCCTGCTCAGCTGCTGTCTGTCACCATGCTCCTTCCAATACCACAAGAGCTTTAAACTTGATGCATTGCCCTCATAGGCTCGACAAATTCAGCACTCAAGGTGAAATCACAGGTGAGGTTGACATTCAGCTGCTTTATCAGAAGGTTGTCCTGCCCATGCAGGAGCTGGCTGCTTTTGAAAGCAGAGAAACAAGAGCAGGAGCCCAGCCTTGCTGAGCTGATTTGGTTTTCAGCATAAAAAATGTCCTGGTAAAAAATATAGATGTTTCTGGCTTGTGATTTCTTCCTTTCCTCCTCCCAACCACTTCTTTCGACAAACTGCTGAAATGTTTCCCACATACAAGGAAAGCCTGGGGAGCAGAGACATTTCTGACCAGGCAGCTAGCTGAAGTGTTGAATGCCCGAGGAGTGAAATATTATGGTCCAGCAGGTCAGCTAACAGTTTCTCTTGCAGAGAAACAAACTAGAGGAACTCAGCTCCTTTAAGCTGTTTATTTCTGACAGAAATGCGGTTGAGAGCACATACTGCCTGTCAGAGCGCAGATCTGCCATCAGCCCTGCCCTGCTAATATCTAAGCCCATCAGCAAGGTGAACTGAATCTTAACACCAGGACAGCAACCGCTGAGCTACTACCCACAAGCCCTGCAAGTGTTCATAGTTGGGTGCAGAATAGGTACCCAAGAGACAGCAAGAAGAACTCAAGCCCTTTGGATTATACGTTGTGATTACATCCCCAGACCAACATATTCACTCCATACAGCCCATACCTAAATAGCTGGTGGACATGAGGGTAGCTGAGATATTTCAGAGCAAGGGCGTTGTGATGCAGGAAGAAAATGAAGGTACCATAGAGTGGGCAAGAGATGTTTGCCAAGTGAAGCTTACAGAAGATTAGACAGAAAGCTGTAGTGACTGTGGAGGAGGAGTCTGTGAGGCCGATGAAACAAAAGTATAAGAAATCAGATTTCATTAGCCAGAATAATCATCACTGAACGGCTCCTGATTACTATTCTGTTATATGTCATGTTTGCCTAGTAATTGAGGAACAAATAAGAACCCATGCAATACTTTTTCTTATGATATGTTCTTTACAAAGGGACAGTAACACTGGTGTCCATGCCTGGCAAAACAACCTTCTCAAGTTCCTCCTTTTGTGATGTATGAGGCAATTGACATGTGGTGGTCTCAACATATGTGCTAGTAGATGCTCTTCGTGTGTTCGGTGTAGCTCACCCATAATGTTGGGTGCTCTCACTAGCTCTGGCAGACTAGCTCTGCCAGTCTGAAGGTTGGGACTGGGGGTTCATGAATTGAGGTCCCAATGTTTGATAACCCCTTCTGCTACAGCACTGACCAAGCCAACTGTGTCTAGCCACAAAAGATTAGCCAGGGAAGAGATAAGGTCTGGCTGAGGCCAGAAAGGAGTAGAGGGAAGCCCATCACATTAGCTCTGTCCTCAGCAGGTGAGACATGGTCGCCTTGCGAATGTGTGTGGCAGCCTGTTGAAAGGCATACCAAAGGTTTAGCTGAAAAGCACAAAAGAATAAGGTTGGTAGCTTTCACCCCACTACTGTGAGGAAAGGTTCCCAGCTTAGGCTCCATGGGCTCAACATCCCCAACAGGCAGAGATGGTCAGCAGAGGAGCATCACAGGGGACAACCACAAATGGTTGCAGAGCATTAGCTGGGGAAGTAATGCAAGAAGGTGTCACAAAGAAGGGGACAGACTTTCAGAAGACAGAAAGGAGGTTTCACATATTCAGTGGAGAGGGGCAGATACCACAGAATAATGACTTAAAGCACTTTTGGGAGGTAATTATCACCCTTTTGGCCACAGAGTGATCTACAAGTGACTATGCTCGTCAGTTAACTCCCCTGGTTATCCGACAAAAGTTAGACAGCAGTAGCCATGCCTTTCTTGTTGAAAACTGGGTAGTGTAACCTTCTTCCTCTCAAACAAATTACCATGGCTGTTGGGACAAGTTGTTTAGTTACTGCTGTAATGCTGTTGCTTCTATTCCTGGTCTATGTCCCTTCTCCTGTTCAACTGGAACAACCCAAAGTTCATCCCTGTCAAGTCCTGTCTAAGCAATATTAACACAGCATCTGCCAAGCTGTTTTGAATAGCTGCTAATATCTATGCAGCTTTAAGTGAAAAGAAAAGCCTTTTCAAGTGTTGCATACATTACCAGGAACAGTGGGGAAGGATGTTAATAATTCATTCATGCTCTCAGACTCCAGAGTGTGCTAGATCTTTCAACTTACAACAATAGACATCACCCTGCAGGCTGTCATGTCCTGCATTTAACAAAGGAAAAGAAAAGAGAAGGGGTGAAAAGGAGGAAGATTTCCCGGGTGGAAAATCTGAAGCTTGATGAAGAATTAAAGCCTGTTAAATGTCTACTTGCGCCAGCCATTGAGCAATAAAACCTATTTGCAACCGGTTGTTAGAAGAAAGAGCTGCATGTGTAGGAAAAAGCATTTGTTGAGAAGATGCTGGCATTGCTTTCCATCGGTTGTGGAATATATCAGCCCCCTAGGGCTTCTGTTCAATGAGTTTTTCTTATTCAGGCCAGAGCAGAGAGGGAACAGGAAGGAGTTACCCTGAGAAAACGTATGTGTAGAATTTTTTTCATGTGACTGGCCCATCTATTAAGTATCTGAATAGCCTTCAGCTACAGCCTACCCCCACAGGATGTTTCCAGTGGATGTGATAGAGTCCCATACACCTGTTTCCTGCTCTACCAGAAATAAAGGGAACCAGAAGCGACAAGTGTTAAGACAACTGTTTTGGGACGTAGGGTGAAGGAGGTAGGAAAGCAGCCACTGCTGAAGGCACAGCTGGGATCTTCGGGCTGGTGACCATTGCTGAAGTGTTGCCACCCCCCCAGCAGCAATCATTGTGCCCATCACACAGGGGCATGGAGAGAAGCCACCCATTTCTTTGGGACTCATCCTGGGTCTGTATTGCTGCCTTCACTCCTTCTACTTCCTTGAGTGGAACAACCTCGCTCTATCACTCCCAAGGTGGTAAAATCCTACCTGTCCTGTTGAGAAACCCCACACCAGTCCAAGAGCCAAGGAGTGTTCTTCTCTTGGTGGAAAGACACTTTTAAAGAGAAAGATTGAGGTCCTTGGTGGTGGGTACTAAATTACATCCCAAAATAACAAGAAGGTCCCCCCAGCAAAGAGTGGACCATCTGAATGAGCAAAAGAGTGAGAGAGAACTGAAACGTTTCCTTCCTGGGTAGGCAGGACATAAAGAAATAGAATTTAATCCTTCTGAGATCCAACCAACCTCCTTGTTTCTGTAGCCATGTCAACAGTTTTGAGTCATTTAACAAATTCCTTATGCAATTCCCCTCAATCTCATTCAGCATTATCCCAAACTGGTTGACAAACGGAGAAGAGGGCTTAAGTCCTATCACCACTTCTAACTTCTTGATGAAACCCCTGGTTTTCATTGCATGTATTGGCCCATTGAATATAGTATTTTACTCCCTGGAGTTCACTTGCTGCTATTTCCCAAAGAAGACTCCCCATGGACATTTTTCTGTACTTGAGAGAAGAAAAGCAATGCTTTAATTCTTCCCTTGTACAAGTCTGCATATCAACCACAGACAGTTTTCCTTCAGAAGGACAAGTTCTCTCAAAGTAGAATTGCAATTTGAGCACTGCTGAACATAAAAGCAAATTGGAAATTTCAGGCTTGCTTCACTCTCTTGTACTCCAAGTTTAACACAGCCAGATTCTGCTGGAAAGATATTTACAGCTGTGTGCAAACATGCTGGGCTCCTCTGAACAGAGGAGTGGGAACACTGATGCCTTGGAGGGAAAGCCAAGGGGAAAACACTTCACAAGGGAGGGAGTGAGCATGGTAAGTTGTGCTATGTAAATAGCTTAGGGAGGCGGAAAGAAACATCCAACAAAATTTTGCTGATGTATTTCTTTTTTATAGACATGAGTGGAAAATCCATCTGGATGGCTTGCACCTTGCAAGATTGTAATTTGAGTTCCCCCTATGGTTAGGATTGAGTTAATTTTTTTGCTATTCCCACCACTTTAAATGTTCTTTTATGTTTTCTGCTCAGACTGACCCACCTTTTAAGAGTGCTGAGGTTGACTTTTACCCAGTATTTCATATCCATGCGAAAACTTCTCTCTGGCTGACAGAGTGAAGTAGCCAGCCCAAAGTCACCCAGAAAGGGAATGGTAGGGCCAAGTTCACATCCATACCTCTGTATATGCGCTAAAGCTGTGGGAGGATGGCCACAGGAATCGTGCCCCCTGTCCCCATCCCAATTTTCCCTAGTTATCATGCCTTTGTGCAGTGATGACATACAAGATGTACAGTGACATACAAGAAACCATAGAGTTGATAATTCAGGTAAAGGGTTGTGACATCGGAATTTCTGAAGAACTGTGAACATAAATAGAAGATAGTGGCTCAAAAGTGCCCTGTCTTTGCCCTGTCCCTTCTATATCTGCTTCAAAAAGGTCTTTTGCAACCTGGCAAACTGTAGACAGCTCCAAATTCAAAATCAAATGAACCCTCTAAGGACACTAAGGCCTCTCAATGGGCATTGTTCTGCTGACTTCCATGGAAAAAGACCAATCTACACTATTTGCATGCCTGTGGTACAATCATTTTTTGTTCATGCTACAAACAAAAGCTCCATCAGAACAACACTGTCAGCTGGGTTTATCTTGTAGTGAAGGCAGTCCATTAGCTGGCAGCTGCTACTGAATTTTTTCCAAGAGACACTGCTCAGAGGGCTGGTTTACAGCCAGTGGTGAACTGCGTCAGGAGTCCTACTATACATCAGAGCGGTCAATGATTTGCTCAGTCTTCTCTGATGAGGTGAAGGAAGAGGATTTTAACATGGACAGGGTTGCACAACATACAAATAAGGTCTAATTTAAGGACATGGGGACCTCTAAGCTAAGACTTATGACACAGTGGACTGGGACAAATATGATTTTGAAAGCTGAATGGTGTGCAGCTAATGATTCCTCCAGTTTCTTCATCCACAAGTGTGTGAGACCACCTTGCATCCAGAGATGCATCAAGGAAGTGATGGCAGGTCCCTAAGGCTAATGTACATGGTACATAGCAGAGCTTTCAGGCCACATGACAGGGCATGGAGCAGTGGCAGAAGGCAGAAGTTGGGCCTCCTTCTTGGTGCAATGCAACCCTAGTGTCTCGCAGCTCACTGGCCTGCCATCTGAGGTGTCTGGTGGAGCGACAAAGCGAGGAGAGAAGCTGAGAAGAGGAGGTCACTGGGGCTCAGGAAAGTGTAGGTGAGGTGACAACCCCTTGGAGGAGACCTTTAAGATGCTAGGATTGGTTTTTCAGAGCTAAAACCACCTCAGAAAGGACATGTCAGTTGTGCTGGGTCCTCAGTTTGACTGAAGTCATTAGCCCTGTAATTATGTGTTGAACACAGACTTCCCAGGGAACTTTAAATCAGTATTTGGGATTTGTCTGTTTGATCACTTGTTGGCCAGCCCCACAAGCTCCCTAAAACCTCTTCCATGGGGCAGAGGTCTTCTGAGGTAGAGACAATCCCTGGGCCATTCTGAGGTGTCACTTTGTCTTCTGGGGACATGCTGGGGACTGAGTGATGGAGATGCAGAGCTGCCCTGCCTTTTCACTGTTGTGCAGGCTTTTCACAGCTTATCCTCACCCCCAGCATGGACATGGAGATCTCAGAGAAGGAGATAGAGAGGCACTGCCATGCCTTCCCTTGGTCCCTCCATTCACCCATCTCCTCCCTGTCATCCTTGGTGTCTCCTCTGCAAAGGTGCCAGCATGATGTGACTGCAAATAGTCTTGGCACAAGAGTCCTCCTTTCTTTTTTCCTTCCCTCTGCAGGGACATGCAGCCAAGAAAGTGTCGACTGTGTAACTCTCCCCAGCAGAGCCCTGCAAACTCCCCCAGCCAAAGCAGCTGAATAGGAAATGTGATGGAGCTGGAAACTTGTCCTTGTCAGATGGGTTCTCCATCCAACAACTCATAAAAATCCCGACGTGAAAGCAGCCAGAACCATTATAGCTTAGTCCTATCTGACAAATGGCATTCAATTCCACGACTGTTTATTTAACTCTGCACAACAGTTGTGTAACATCATGCCGCTCTGTCCTGATCTAATTCCACAGAGCAGCTTTTTGGCTAAGGAAATTGATGGGTCCAACTGCCAGATCTTGGTGTTTTGCAGAGCTCTGCCATGCAAGTGATTACTTTAAAAAAGTGAGCCCTCTAACCGAGGGCTTTGGAGACCTGCAAAAAAAAAAAAAAGAAAAGAATCAGGTTTAGTTTTATTTTCACTTTAGATACATTTGTGATGAAACACTTTCACTGAGCCTAACCACACAGGAACAAGCAGGAAAACTTAGGCCCCCAGATATAGTGTTTTTTTTACCAGTCATTCACGTTAAGGTCAATTTGGGACTATTGAATCCTTGGACTGGGCTATTCTTTTTTCCTGATTACACCTGTATGACTTGATTTCCTACTGAAATCACTCAGCTGAAACCAAGGAGGGTGGCACAGCTGAGAATGAGATTTGGTCTCACGCTCCTCAAACAGGACCTTGAGAACTAACTCTTCAAAACCTTTCCAAAGCTGAAACCACGCAGAAGGGAGGTGGCTTGAATAAAATAAATTCTCCATGTGCTCAGTAAACAAAAGGGAGAAATTTGATTCTCTACAAAGAGTGGACTAAAGAGATTTGTTTTGCATACTGTACTGCAACATTTTTCTTGTGCTTATACTCATTTTTGTCAGAATGTAAGCAAGGAAAATTCAGACCTAGGAAATTTGCTTGCATTGAGTTACAAATACATCAGTACAGAAATGTTCACTTATTACCTGGAAAATTTATAGTGACTTTATTCTGCTGTGCTCCAATATCTTTTTCTTAGTTTGTTTATTGTATAGTAAGAAGTTAATTTGTAGCAATAAACACAAGAAGCACAGATGTAGGTTTGATAAAAGCAACTTGCATAGCCACTGAGAATGGTATTTAAATGTAATAACTAATGTGATAAAGAAATGAAGAAAGTGAATACATAGCATAGATTAAATAAGGCCTAAAAGGTGTACATGAGGTTAGGTTTGGCATTTTCCCTGGCATAATGTTGCTGGAAATCCTGTTATTTTCTTACTGCCAGGCAGTGCTAAAGCGAATACGCCAAACGATCACCATAAAAACACTGACCCTACACCCTGATTTGTGCTTAGGTAAGCACGTAACTTTGTGCAATAATTCTCACAGTCAGAAATGAACACACAAAACATTCAGTTTTCATTTAATTGTGTTGCAAACAAAATCGTAGACAAATCTCAGGGAAAAAGGTCAACGATCCTCTAACTTATCTGCTGCCCCAAGGGAGGATGAACTTCATTTAAGCAGTTCCTGAAAATATGAATTTAAGGTGTTTTTAAAAAACACTTCCAGTGGTGGAAAGCCCAAGACTTCCTCAGGCAGATGTTTTCTTGGCTTTATGAGTCTCTTGATGAAAATTGCTACCCATTCCCCCAGTGTTACATGCAGGGAGTGAGCCACAACACGAGGCTGTCTGGCCAACTTGGAGGCTGCTGGCGCTGGCTTTGAACCGATCTGTCTTGTGGTTGCTCTCGTAGCGTGCGATCAAGGAACAGCCTTCCACCCGCAGCCCTTTTCCCCAGTGCACACATGGAGCAACAAATGGTATCTACATATATGATGAGTGATGGATACAACAAGCAGATGGCCGGAGAAAAAGGGCCCAGATCCATTAGCAGAAATCTGGATCAACTTGCAGATGATTCACCAGTCCTAATCAGGGGTAAACACATAACAGGCACTCCACGCCAGCCATTCCCCCAGGAGCTGGAAGTCTTGGGTGACAAATCCAGGACTCCACATCCTTGCATCTGTCTTTATGCAGTCGTACACAGGAGGGCAGCAAACATTTACTCAGCGTTTGGCACCGCATCTCTTCCCAACCCCTGCCATAAATGGATGCTGTTGGGATAACATAAACTGTCCGTCATCATGAGCAGACGCCTGCTAAATAGCCCCATAAAAAACCCTGAAGTGACTGTAATTAGACGGAGTGCACATTTCATTGGTATGACTAAGACAAAGGTCGTCTTGGATTTTTGCCTGCTGTCAACCTAAATTGACCCCCCACCAAATTAGCTCTGGATATTCCTTTCTTCTCTCTAGTTCAGTTTTATAGGGTGTTTGCTATCACTTGTGTGAGTTTTTGCAGTGGTTTTCATTCTCCAGGGAAATTACACTTTTATTCTTCGTACCGAGGTGCTGACACAGGCGTTTCAAGCATGTTCATGCCCCTCGTTTCCTGATGAAGAGTATACTGCAGATAAGGGAAGAGGGGAGCGTGTTAGAAATATTCTCTAATTCCAGCTAATGAAGCTTGTCAATTAGTTTGAAAATCATTATTTTGGTTTTGAAAGTAAAGGCCTGCAATAGAGTGTTTCTCAGTGATGATTCTCTCTTTTTTTTTTCTTTTTAAGTGGGTATAATTAAAGCAATTGTCTCCATTCATCACTCTGACTTTGGCTTCTCAGCATCTTTGTCCATTATCCAGCACAAGAAATTCTGCACATTTATATTGATGCCGATTCCGACTGAAGCCTTTTGGGTGGAGCAATGTATTTTGCTGACAAATTTCCTCTGGCTGATCTTAATTAAAGTATTAAATGCCACGTGGTCGGATTGTCTTCAGCTGCCTAAAAGGAGTCCAGGGTAGGTGTGTAAGGTGAGATGAGCTATCCTCCACAGTCTCATTGACTACAAGGGGAGACGATGGTGGCTGCCCACTCCCAAATATCCCTTTTCAGACTTCTAAAATTAGGTAGGATGAATTCTGACACAAAGGCCCATTTTCTTTCCATTTAACTTTATCGACCAGACTAAGGGTGCACATCTGGGTACAGGGCACCTCTACAGACCAAGGAGACACTGAGCTCTTGGGTAGTTTGCACTGCCCTCTGAAAGCAGCTGTTTTCTTCAGCAGTAGAGAGGGAACTTCTGAAAACACACCCTTAGGGAGGTGCTTAAAATTAGATAGGGCAATCTCTGCCCAAAGGCCAGATTGTACATGATTACACTGAAATTAATGGGATTGAGGAACCTGAGTGCTTGAAAAAAACCCTGAGTTGATTCCTGTGCCCACAGTCATGTCAGTAAACGTGCGATAGGAATTGAACAAAGATTTGTGTCCTGGTCTAATCCACTAAGAATAATCGTTCACCCCTTGAGATTCAACAGCCTCACACGCACAGAGCAAGCCCAACACAAACAACACGCGTCAAAAATCATTGTGGGAAAATGACTGAAAGTGTATGAAATAGTCACGCTGCCTGTTGCTGTAATCTTTAATACGATAATGTCACTGGGGACTGGGGTTATGCGAGATGCTGTGTGGAACGAGGCTGTCTTATATCACAGGATTCCACTAAGGCAAAAAATACAATAAGAAAAAGCCTGACCATGCAAAACCCAGACATTGTCCAGCTGTGATTTCACAGCAACAAATATGACTGGGTATTTTGTTTATCTAGAAGTTTTAACCTGCCTTTTGTCACAGAATTACAGCCGAAACCATGAATTCTAATTTGGGGAGTTCACCTCCTGAAACAGAAATGGAGGGCCTGGGTGTGCAAGGAATACAGGAACAGTCTCAGTGTGTTAAAATAAAATCCCTGGCATTGTTCACTCTAGCAGTTGTATTGGGAATATAATGTTAATTGCTGGACTAGGGTTTGGGCAGCTAATGAGTAAAGAATCCTCAATGGATTAGGGTCTTAATTACCTGATTTCCTTTAACCTGATTTCCTCTAACCTACCAGGTCAATGGGGCTAATCCCAGAACGAGACACTATGCTGTGTGAGATCTTCAAACAGGTCCAAGGATTTCCAAAGATGAAAAGAGAAGTGGGAAAAACTGCTAGTCTCAGTGGAAATTAGGCACCTATGCCTAACTTAATGACCTAGAAATAATCCTTTGCTAAACACTTACTAGACTGAAAACCCAAAGAGACATCAGATCTTACCCCGCCAAAATACTTTGGTACCTAGACTTCTTCTCCTGCCCCTAGTCATGCTAAGGAAGCACTGTGGGAGGCATCTTATCTGACTTTGGAAGCCTTCAGTGTCAGCACAACTCACCTCCCCTTCCCAAAACTTCTCTCTGTGATGTGCCACAAGTCCTACAATTTCCTGTTTCTCTCAGCTGGAAACCAAAAAAGTTATAAATTAAGAACTCATCATCAGTGCACAGAGGGAAGGCATGTGTCTGAATCAGCAGACACATGGTAAGTCAGGCTTGGTAGGACCAGCACTTGAGTTGACTGCATGAGCTCCAAAGCTTTATCACTTTCTTCTACCTGATGCTTACTGTTCTTTACACCTTAGGTGGCACTGGTCAAGTTTGCCCTGGATGCAACTTCTCCTGAAGCGATTTGCATAACTCTGCTCATTCTAGCATTGATTTTGGTTACACTCTGCCCCAGGTTTATCCAGGCAAGTATCTGGTCTTTCTCTTCACTTATCCTTTAAGGAGTAGCATTGGGTGACCCTCAGTGGTGAAAATCAGGTTAAAATGAGGTATCTGAACCAGCGGACAAAGTCCTTGCTGGGCTCTGTGGTGAGAATGATAAACTCTGCCACCACCTACAGAGGGCGTCTCTCTTCTTACCCAATGTTATTACCACAGTGGGACGGTCAAAAGAATTTCCATTTGTCGCTCCATATCAGAACCTGCAACTACACAGAGACACTCCCAATTAAATAAAATATTAATCTAAAATAGCCCTGTTTCTGAGTTAAGGATCTTTTATAGTTCTGTTTATTTGTCTGGGTTTTAGCTTGTATTCTGAGTTACTTGTTTGGTGCCTTCAGCTCTTGTTTCATTAAGAGATAAGAGAAAAAGAAAGAGAAAGTTAAAGAGAATCAGCAGATTATCCATGAAAACCTTGAAGTAAAAATGAATTGGAAATGCTCACCAATTTGTAGGCTAAGTTGCAGATTCGTCTCACTTTCTTTAGTGGTCTAAGGGTTGGGCTCTTAGCCTAGACTTCCTCTGTCTTCAGTAGACATAGACACAGGAAAGACAGAGACCTCTCCAGAGACTGCTAAGATGATTTATCACTATTTGAATGGTCTCACTGGGCCATAAACTGAGTACATTTGTGCTTGAAGTGACACATATACCTAAATGACTGATTAGGAACTACAGTTATTAGCAGTGGAAGTTGGTATTCCTTGGGTTATGATGACATGCAAAGCCTTTTTATGCTAGGGAATCTGAGTCAAGATTCACTGTAGGAATCTGTACCCACACATTTGCAGTAGAAACAAGGTCTCTTCCAAAACTACTCTTGAAAGCTGTTTACCTTACCTATTCTTAAAATCTCCAGTAATGGTGAATCTGCCACACTTGGGCGACTTAATGCCATGCCTACCATAATTTTATAGTAAGTTACTCTTCTGAATAGAGTAAGACAGTACCTTCCTCTTTTAGCAGAATTTCTCATGTTTTTAACTGATGCAGATAATTACTTCCCGTCTTTAAAGCCCAGAATGAACATTTTGATCACCTTGTTTGATCTCCTGACAATAGCTGCCCACAGAATTACACCTCCCTATACCTGAATTTAGCATTCAAACATAATGCATGTGTTTCATAAGGACAACCAACCTTGAATAAGGTTGAAGAAGTGAAATCCAATCAAGCTCCTGATTTATATGCTGATTGCTTTTTTTTACAAATATAGAAAATTTGAAGAAAAGTGAATTTAAAATTAAGAAATGCACCCTTTTCCCCCCCAGAATAATGCAAACACGATTGTTCAACTCTGTTGCTTCTTAGCTACTGATCTGCTGCTCTGACCTTGTAATCAGAGAAGACTTTGAGCCCTGCATTTGTCTTTGAAGACTGCCAATAATTAAATCCTATTGTTTCATTGAAACAGAACATGACTCTCACAATTTGTAACCAGAAGCAGTATAGCTGCAAAGAACAATGTTGGATAAACATGCCCTTCAAAGATCAAAGGATGGAGAGCTTTGTCAATTAAAAAAAAAAAAAAAATCAGCGTAGCTAAACTGCTGTTTCTCAGCAACTTAGTGCGGGTTCAGATCTGAGGCTGCCTAGATTACTTTGCTTTCATTTCACAGTCTCAAGGGCATCCTTATTCCCCCAAAGTGCATGGGGAAGCTGGCACACCCAGATGTGAGTTGCGAGTCAGCAGGCAGAGGGATAGGGTACCCCCCCCATCATCACTAATTAAACGTTCAAAGGATTCATGTTCTCTCCAAGCAGCACATCTTTGTGACATTAAATACAAATCGGCCTCAAAGAGAAACCGCACACACAATGTGTTCAACGAGGCAATGGGCAAGAGGATAACAGGAGGATATGGCTTTGTAGTGACACTGTTTGCTTTCCTTTCTTCCCTGTGAGAGCCCTTCCCTTCTCCATGGATTTCCATAGGAGTTTGTCCTCCTTACCAATCAGAAACTCAACTCCGATGCCACTTTGGCCATGCAACTCCAAAAGCAGACAAGAGAAGCCACAGTTTCTTAAGGAGTTTACCCATTCCCATGAATGGCCATGTGATCTATGGCTAGCAAAGCTTTCTTAAGTTAACATGACTCTCACTAGCTGTTTTCTGGTGGCCCAGAAAGGGGGCAAATTTGCAGCAAATGAGTCACAGCTAAACCTTGGCAGGTATGTCTATATTTCATAGATTTTGCTGTCTCTGTTGAACAATTTCCTTGGACATGAAGACACCCTTGCTGAAATGTCTCTACTTGTGGAAGGACAGGTTACTGCTGAGAAGGGCAGATCGCATTCTCCATGGCTTCAACTTTCTGGTGGGATTCGTAGGGTATAGTCCATCCATATATTCATCTCAGACTTCTCAAGTATCTCCCTTCCCAGTGCATGTGTGTATGGACATGCTGCCAGCACATATAGGTCATTGGCTAAGGGGTTGAGACAACCCCTCCTGCAGCAGGACCTTTCTCTTGTCTGGATGGAGGTCCAGGTGGATCACCTAGCTATGGCGTGTGGATCCCAATGCAAAAGAGAGGTTATCTTGCAGTAAGAGCCTTGTTGAAGGTCAGGATGATGTAGGAGCAGATTGTGTAAGACACAGGTGAAACTGGGCAGATCGCAGACAATTAGTGGACCTCATACATTCAATCTTATGCCAGCACATTCTGGAAGAGAATGAGAATTTGGAGGACACTTAACATCGCTTTCTCCCATCCATCCTACACAGTGATCAAATAGAGGCATTGCTTTGGAGGGAGCTCAGCACGATGCAGGGTGAAATCTGCTCTCATGGGGTTTTTCACACAAATAGTCTACGAGTGGGTGTCCTTCCTGATGCCACTTGTCTTTGCAGAATCAGATACCACAGGTGTCAGTCAAGGTCCTTCACACCCCTTTGCTGCAATGAGTTTTCCTTGCAGCCCTCTCCCAACACTAAGCCAAATTTCTGAGGCAGGCAGAGAGGGAAGAGATGCGAAGACACTCATTAAGGCCCACCCAAACCATCTTATTCTCTGCTGTACTGTTCTTCTCTGAACTCCCTGAGTAGTCCTAGTCTTGCTTGGCTAATAAGGTTAATGATATGTCTTAACGCAAAAGTGAATTTGACCTGTTTTCAGTTTAGGGAAGGGGAAATTGAGGAAGACGTAGAACAGAATGAACAAAATCATGCTGAAATCTTCCAGCAAAGCTGTCTCGTACATAGCTCTGTGCTTTTTGCTGTAGATCATGGTGCCTCAGCTTGAGAGGGAATGAATGGGTTTCAGCTTTAGTTTTTCTAATTGAGGAATTAGAGTTGATTAGCAGGTTTATTGCAATACAAATGCAGCATAGAGAAAAAATGTCTGATTTTTCCAGTGATTAGGAAAAAAGGAAGTCTTTGTAGCTGGACCACTCTTCTTTTCCCTGTCATTAACTCACAGGGTAGATCTTCAGCTCACATTAAACTGTGGTGCTTTACTCTTGATGGCATTGGGTTTGCAATGAACATGGAACCGGACATACTGAGGACTACATCTGTGAATGAGCTACATCTTCAAATGCTCCCTTTCCCTTGCAGATGGGAAGCAAACGCCTGGTGGAGAGGGGGGGATCGTCTCTTTTTTGAACTTAGATATGACCATAAGGTTTCCGTCTGAAGTAGGGGAGGAAAAAAATGTTTTATTCTGAGAATGATGGTAATACTTGTTCCCCTTACCTCTTGTTCTTCTGGACTCCAATGCTGCTATTACGTGTGCCTGGACTTAGATTTATGAATATAATGAGAGGAATGTAAAGCATGTACTCTTGAATCTGTGTGCAAGAGAGCTATCTGACCCAGGAGCCTGCTAAAGAATTACAGATATTTGTTGTTTGTTTGCTATACTTTTTGATAAAGCAGAGCTAGTCCATTCTGCTTCCTGTTTATACTTATTTTTATTTCCCTGTTCTTAGACATTATCATTCCACTTCGGAGAATGTTTTACATTTTCCTTGAAATAAATCTCTCTCTTTCCACCTTCCTGTCTACTAAAGACAAAATCTTATTTTAATCAGTGAAATTCTAATGTCAGTTAAACTGAGGAAAGAATTTGGCCCATAAAGTTTGACAAATGATGATAATTTTAAAAAATAAAATGTACACATTTTTTCTAAACACAATTGACCTCATTCCCCTCGGCTGTCCTGATGTTCAGCTGCTTGGAAAGTTTCCTCCAGGGAAAACCTTTATTAAATGATTTGTGCTTCTTTTACATTTTGTTCCAAATTATTTCACTCCCTCATTTTATTTCTTCTTCGGGCTGGCTGCTTGCTACACCTAATTTGGTTGTCCTTGCTGGGACTACCATAAATACTCTTTCCCAGCAGTACTTTGTAAGCTGAATTAGTATAACATTCAAGAAAACAGTCGATAAGATTAAAGACTGGGAGAACTTTATGGTTGGAGACACCATTTTAAAGTCACCCATAAAGGTGCATAAGCAAAAAGTGCTGACAAGGCCAAAACATTTGATAGATGCTAAAATTGTGACCTTCAGCATTGTATTAAGAGGGATAATTGTTCACTCACTTCTCTTCCTACAATGACTGTATTAAAGCAGAACACTCTCTTTGGAACTCTTAACAAGGACCCTTCCACATAAATAGATGAAACACCAGATTAAAAACAAGGAGATAAATCCTCACCAACAAATTGAAAGACAAAGCATTGATGCCTGTATGAGCTTCCAGGTGTACTGCGTCCTCATCCTTCTCTGACTGTGAAGTAGAGAGGGTGACATTCCACCTGGGGGAAGTGGTACCAGAGTTACCCAAAGCAGTAGAATAGTGGTTTCTTCATCTCTGTCTTTGCTCTTCAGGTTTTATTTCCCCTGACAGTACCTAGGGCTTTAACTTGTGCCTGGCTGTGGGTCTCAGATGAGAGTCATAGTTGGATAAGTTTGTTGTTGGCTTCAAGGTGGCACAGATTTACCACCCCGCCAGGAATTAGCGGCAATCACTATGGCGCATGGTCCTGCATTGCTCCAGGCAGACTGGGTCCACGGTTGCCCTTACAATCCTCTCGTCTTTCTCTCATGAGGCTGAAGCTCCTGCTCTTATTTGAAAGCTGGATGAACACTTCATTCACTGAAACCTAACTCTGGGGTAGCAGAGAGTGACGACAGGGCTGGAATTATTTGTGACTGGGTGGAATTGATGAAGAGGCTTCTGTCAAAGATTCCCTCTTTTTATTTTGCCAGCCAAGCGCCAGTTGGAACATTTCATTTCAGCATTTTTGAAAGCAAATGTTCTTCCTTTTCAGTTGTAAAATAATTGTTTTCAAGTCTGAAATTGCCAATATTTCATTTAAAAGCATTAGAAAAATCATTAAAAATGCCCCATCAACCACACAAAATGTTTTGACTTGAATAATATCTTTTTAATATTTTAAAAATATTTTAAAAAAATATTACTCCCCCTCCTAGTTTGACCAATATGCCTCTCTTCCCTTCATCTGCCCCCCGCAAAGAGTTTGCAAAATCAATTATTGCCACAGTTTGCTCAAACCTTTTGAAACATAGAGGAAAGAGTAGCTTTCATGTCAGGGCTGACTTTAAATAAAGACGTTTTCTAATAGTAAATTGAAAAGATTCAGACTTTATTCTGATGAAAAAGGTGAACTATTTTAATTTTATACCTAAATTGCAATGAGAAAAGTATTAAAATATGGGTATTTCTTGTACATTCAGAAGTCCATATTTGTTTAACTCTCCTGTGCCACACACACGATAGACAGGTCTTTATCTTTACAAGGACGTTTTTACTGTTAAAAGGTTAGTCTATTCATGTTACAATAAACCTGGAAAATTCTAGGGTGCAAAAATGCACGGCAGAGCGTAAACATGGTCTGAGACATTTTGGGTACAAGCAACAATTCCGCTTTTCCTGTAACAGATGACACTGCTTGAGGTTAGAACAAGAAGTACCTGTTGCCTGTGCTGTAACATCTCCTGCAAACAGCTTATTTGTGGCACTGTTATAAAGGCTGTGTTTTATGGAGCTTACCCAACCAGCTTTTCTATGTCAGGTTATCACAGATACATTTTTTTTCCAATTCATTTTGAGACCAACTGCTGTTAAGAGGCTGTAACAAGGGATGTAACTTGCTCCTTTCACTTCCATTCAGACAGTTTGAATAAACGCACATTTCAGCCTTTTATGGTTCCTCTTTCCATTATACTTATTTTATTTTATTTTTCTCCATGGGGATTGAGCCACTTTATTCAGGTCATTTTCTGCAATATCATGTTAACCCATTAAAATGTCAAATAATTTATTGTCCATTCAGTCCAGCCGCCTGTCCTTTTCCCCTAAAAAGCACAGTCGTTTCTGTAAGCTCTCCGTTCCCCTGCATGTTCAAAGGGCCTCGTGGATCTCCTCACCTTCTCATTAAATCTCGCTGAAGAACAGTTGCCTTGGAAACAAGGGAACCGATCCAGCAAAGAGGCTGAGCATCTTCACCTTGCCTTGACTTTGGTGGGAGGTGAAGCCATTCAGCACTTCTGAAAGGACACTTAGCACCTGGCCAGCAGAGAAACTCTTAGGCACTAACTACTGTTTTGTTCTAGTTTCAGGATGATGGGAAATGATGCTGGTGCTTACACGCCCTCCTGTCCTTTGCTTGAAGAACAGAAGACAGAAAGAGGTTGAAACAGCCGATGCTTTTGTGGCATCTGTGAACTCATTTGTGACTGCAGAGATTTTGAAAATGTGAATACATTCTAAATATTATTCAAAAGAACAAACCTTTTCTGAAAGTCTAAGAGGACTCAACTTGCTTTTCAGGTTATTTATAATGTGTCAGTGCATTTGTAAGGGAGCTACCAGGGTCACTACAGACATGGAGTAAGAAACCAGTTTGGATTAAAAAGAAAAGAAAAGCAAATAAACAGCAAATCTTAAGTGTTTTTTTTTGAGATAAGAGACAGCATCCTCCCAAGGACTCAGCCAATGTAAGCACCAAATCATAGCATTTCCAAGAAAACCACCCCAGGATTTGGAAACCTGCCAGTGAAGAGTTGAAGTCTAGATTGCAGTGATAATCACAGCAAGATATTATGTAAATAAGCTATACCCTAAAAACAGAGCTGGCTCTATTCAGGCCACCTTTGTCTATCATGTTCATTATCTAAAGGCAGAGCCATGCAGATGTAGCAAGTTTGCTTCCAGTGTCAGCTCAGCCCAGGATCAGGCTATGTGCTTTCATGAGGCCTTCAGACCTCCCCACAAGTTCTTCCCAGGCACACCTGGCTCTGTACAGAGACATTTCTTGGATCTGCATCCTGATATAGGTTCCAGGAACATTGTTCAAGGGCCAGAAGAGCTTTGCAGCTGAAGCAGCACTGCACAAGCTCAGCACAGCACAGGATCCGAAGCATCTACATGCATTCCTGTGGGGCTGAGTGAGTTAAGCAATCCTTCTCAAATGGACAGTCATGACCATAAGCATGATTACTGAAATATTTCCATTCTTAGGCTATGTGAGCCCATTCTGGCCCATGCAGAGTTGTGGGTCATAATATTGCCTGGCCAAATCCAAGCACTAGCCCTGAGAAAACTGCAGCTAGCTACAGGACTGTCTTTGGCGACGTGACAGTACTCTGAGTATGTCAAACCTGCCCACTGCTGTCTTTCTACAGGCATTTTTAAGGTATTGGCCTCTGGTTTATAAAGAATGAAGGACTGCATCAAGTCCCCATTCAGTCACAGTCTAAAAGTAGATGGGAGCTGTGCTTTACAGACAGCCCCCTACTACCAGGATGTGTTACGTGGCTCTGAGAACATTTATTGAGTTTACAGCAATTTCAAGGACATGGAGAAGCAAAAGAGCCTTCACATCAGAGACAGAGCATCTAACAAGACCAAGCAACCCCAGCAGAAAAGAGAGTTTTCAGGATCACAGTCTAACAGAGATGACAAAATCTGCCTCGTTCTTAGTTGTAGGTCTCAAATGCTTCATTGGAGCTTGCTCCTGGTCCTTGTGTGCTGGCAGTAAAAGGTCCGTGTGGTGTACATCTGGAAGGATGCTTCCCTTCTGACTGAAGGTCATATTGGGCTTTTCTCCTCTTCAAACATAATGGAGTTTTTTATCCCCCGAACAAAGTTTGTTCCTGTGGGTTACAAATCTTCCTCTGGGCTGTCCCCACAAGGAATATCACCATCTTTTTATCCGGACACAACATACAATGCTTTAATTCGTTTTCCTTGATGGCGACCCAGAGTGGGAAATGCTCAGATAACTTCTGCTGATCCCAAGTTGTTTCAGACATTGAGTTTGGTCAAGATATTTTGCAGAACATCTCCAGGAATATTTTTTCAGACTCCTCCTCTTGATTTTTTTTGTTTGTTTTTACTTATTTTGTTTTCTTTATATTCAGTTGTGTTAAGTATTATAACAGAAAATAAATTCCTTAAGGCCAAAAGGATTTCTTTTTATTTTAGATAGAAAGGAATTTTTAGACTTGAGGACATGAGCACTGGATAGAAGTCAGAACAAAAAACGCATTTGGGAAGTAGACCTTTCTTCTTTTACACAAGCCCATCTAAAAGCCTTTCTGTTTGAAAGTAGTTTCTTACAAAATACTGCACTACAAACAGAAGATCCCACAGAAATTTGCCATGTCACTTGATGCAGTTCTTCAAAGTTTCTCATGACTTTGTTTCCATGTGTCAAACCAACGTTTTTAAAGAGAAATACAAATGAACTGAAAACTGTATTTTGGTAGTATCTAGAGGAACTAAATGATATTAGAGCTACTGGATAATAGGTGCTGTAGAAAGATCTTCCTTGCCTTGAAATGTTTGCAATTGGGACACAAGTTAGCAAAAAGGATTCAATGTCTTGGTTTCCCTGAGGCATCACCCAGAAGTGTGTAAAATAGAAAAGCAGATTTGGATGACACAACGTGGGATGGACAAGAGCTTGTGGAATGGTTATTACAGAGTTGTTGATGTGCAATAACTTGTTCCTGTACAAGGAAAACCATGGACATCTGAACACCTCTGAGAGCATGGAGTAGGAGGGGAATTGGGCATGGAAAGGACTGTGCTGATGCACAGGAGAACATGGCACTGAACTCTCGGTTTGGGGACATGAGTTATGTTGAGCTGCCTACCTCAGAGCTGTGCCCTTCTGGAAACCCAGCCAGGAGCAGTGGAAAAAACAGACTTTTTAATCAAGCTAAAATACACTATTACTTACCTTACAGCATTAGTTGATGTTAAATGTCTCTCTTCTCTGCCCTTTCCCCCATCATTTACATTGCCAAGGTTTCTTTCAGAGACTGTTCCTTGGAAGAAAGCAAAGAAACAGACCTGTGGGGGCTGAAAGGATAGGTAGTGGAGAGTAGCTTTCTAATACTCACAGCAAGGACAGAATAAAGTTGAGGCGGTCTCACCCAGAAAGAAGAATTCACTGTTACCATCCCACCATCCCAACACTGCAGCTTTGGCACCGTACCTGGTGTTGACTTCACGCAATAACGGGGACTTTCAGGGCCATCCTAGTCCTTAGGGGTCATGGATCTGAATTTCTTGTCTTGCTGCACGCTGATGTTCTCTCTAATCTCAGGCAAGCTGAGATTGGATCAAGTGCCCAGTCTCACCTTGAAAATAAGGACAAATGCATTTCTGAAGTGTGAAGTGTTTGGACAAAAGTCTCTTGTTTACTGTAGATGGCACTGGGGAGGAGGCAGGTCAGGCAGGATCCCTGCATTGCAGGGATTTACACATCCAAAAGAGGCTTTTTGTACTGACAAATAATAAGCTTCTAATTAAAGTTGCTGCTGTAAAATCTCTAATCTGATAACACGTTGTGTGGGAAGTAAGAGACATCTGTTCATACGAACACATCAATATTAAGGTGGATTCTGGATGCGAAATTCTCCCCATGCTGTTTAATAATGCCACTGGCAGAAGAGATCTCCCTCATTAATATCTGGCAGCAAATGTTTCGCAACAGAAGCGTGTATTCCACGGAGGATTGTGTGAACATAAGATTTAATTTTCCCTGGCAAAACATCCATCATGTGTGTGGACTTTTCATGGAAGAATAGTAATACCTACCAATAATAAAATCAAGTTGATAGGTGAAACAAGACTAGGTAGAGGCGCAAACACCCTCACCTCCACAATTACCATCTGTGGCCTCTGTTTGGTACTTACTAAATGGAAAGCATTTGGAGTTGGGAGAGACCATCTGAAAGGACACCTCTTTGGTGGTTGTATCCCATTCTCACAAGAAGTCTCTGAGGATTACTCAAATGTCATTAGCTTCATACCATTCTTAACTGATGAGATAGGGAGGATCAGAGTTGGAGGGTGAGGAGCGAACAGCCAGAGGATTTGCCCAGTTACCCTGGACCTTGGGCGGGGGGAAGATGTGGGATCACATCAGGCAAAGGGATGTATCCATAACACAAGGGAGAGGCAGAAATGGTCACCTCAGGAGGTATTTGTAACGTTCTTCATTTGCTGGGGAGGCAAAGAGACAGTAGAAGAAAGTCCTGTCTCTGCTGCTGAGGGGGAGTTTTTTGGTGGAGGGGAGCAGTGTGTTGGGGGTAAGGTCCTAATGCATTTGTAAGGAGAGATGCCCAGATGTGGCCCCATCATATGACCTGGTGCACACCCTTGTGCAGCTCAGGTCGGGAGCGAGTGGAGGAGCGTACCTTGGTGAAGATGTTGGTCCATTCAGCACACAGGTACATTTTGTCCCTAGGCCATTTTGCACTCTGAGGATCTCAGAGCTGCTCCTGAAGAGAAGTAGGATAATGCAAGACTGACTTTTTCAGAGCAGCCCAAAGGCTGTATTGACTCGGTGGTCTGTCACCACCAGTAGTCAAGAACAAATCCCTTGTAGTATTTCATAAAGATAGCCTCGTCAAGTACTCTTTTCCTCCAACAACTTGCTGCTCAGAGTATTACAATCAAGAGGTAGTATCTTTATATTTAACTGTCCTCAATGCCTTTTTCTTCCATGAGTTTGTCCTGTTGCTTTTTTTGAATCCATGTAAAGTTACTGCATCCACATCCTCCTGCGACAAAGACTTGCACGGCTTAGATACAAACTATGAGTAGAGCTACATGTTTTGACTCTCCTAGGCCATCACTGGCATCTGCTAGTTTAACTTGCCGAAAGCTTCTGCCTTGCAGAGTTTTGCTGGAAGCCAGTAACACTGGTGATGCTCAGCAGTACCAGTGGGTGGCAATCTCTTACTGACACCGGTCCTGTGCTCTAGGCAGGTTCACTTTAGGTGTGCGTTTCGGGTTGGCTCCAAAGATATGGGTAAAGAGAGTCATTAGCTTTCTGTCAAGCGTATTTTTCCATTAACTTGGTTTTCTTCTATGCAAATAGGAAAACAGTTTCTGGTTTTGTCACACAGATGTGTTGATGTCAGTGCCCAGCCCCTAGAAATAACTTTGTTGCTACCATCCAACACAGGACTTGCTGGTTTTACCAGGAATGGAAGAGGAAGTTTGATTAACCGCACATATGAGGTGATAAAAATAACCCCCCGACAGACTTACACTGAAGCAAAGCAACACTCGACAATTCAGGCCGATGTAGCTGACCTTGCATACAAAGAAGCAGGAACAGTTGCTGATGTAAAAGACTTTATACTTCTCCAGTACATCTGCCCTTAAAACAAAGATTGGAATAAACTCAACCAGCGAGAGGTACTCAAAGAAATGTTTTTATGGAGGTGGTTCTCCGTAAAGGGCTGGTGTTCTCTGCAGGGAAATACAGATCTAAAAAAACTGCTGAAGGACTCATATGGGTTTTGACATAAAGCAAGCTTAGAAATCCCTTTGGGATCCCTTCATAGAATCATAGAACAGTTAGAGTTGGAAGGGACCTTAAAGATCATATAGTTCCAACCCCCCTGCCATGGGCAGGGACACCTCCCACCAGACCAGGTTGCTCAAAGCCCCATCCAACCTGGCCTTGAACACCTCCAGGGATGGGGCAGCCACAGCTTCTCTGGGCAAGCTGGGACAGCATCTCACCACCTTCACAGCAAAAAATTTCTTCCTCATATCTAATCTAAATCAACCCTCTTCCAGTTTGAAGCCATTATTCCTCATCCTATCACTGTGTGCCTTTCTAAAATGTCCCTCTCCAGTTTTCTTGTAGGCCCCCTGCAGATACAGCAAAGCCGCTATAAGGTTTCCCCGGACTCTTCTTTTCTCCAGGCTAAACAACCCCAACTCTCTGTCTTTATAGGAGAGGTGCTCCAGCCCTCTGATCGTCTTCATGGCCCTCCTCTGGACCCACTCAATCAGCTCCATGTCTTTCCTGTGCTGAGGGCTCCAGAGCTGGCGTAATATGTAGTAACTTGATCTAGTATGCACTGCTACCACTAGGCAAAAGTCAGTGGTGTTGCTTCATGGTTTTGGTTATTTAAGAAAGAGTTCATGAGCAAGTGTCATGGCTAAGCTGCTCAGTAGCAACTTGTTGAACTGGTGGCTTGCTTGCAGTTCTGATGACTACATGATGGAGCAAGAAATGAGGCGAATGCACAGAGAAGGGACGTTGTAACTAGGAGTGAGGAATTAAACCCTTAGACCTTGATTCTAGTAACATTTGTGAGTGACTTTACTCATTTGTCACTTCCTGTCAGAGCACCAGCACAGAGCAGCTCAGTGGCTGCAAGGACAGCTGGACCCCAAACTCCATCCAGCCCCACCTGTGCCTATGCTTTGCCTGAGTTTAAGAGTACAATAAACGCACTTTATTTCGGGATGGAGTGAGCTTTATTGCTGGGAATAGTGTAGCATCACAGAATGAAGAGGAGCTGGGTACAGGCAGTACAGAAAGGGGCGCAGCACACTATGAGGCATGACAGAGAGCACTGATATCATCTGAACTTTCTTTGTTTCTTGTTCAGAGCAGGAGCCCAGCTAAGATGCTCTGAAGACTCCCTCAGGATTTCTATGGATCCTACAGAGAAAAGCTTTCCAACTAAGGTGCCCAAGCTGAGTTGATAAAGCAAAACCTTTTTCTTTCTGAGGTTTTTAGCACACTCATGGTGTGTTTGAAATAATCCTCAGAGCAATGAACACTTCCAAAGCTTTTTGATTTTGTTGAACCAGCATTTCCTGCTCCAGAACCATATCACAGAAAAAAAATCTCAGCCAGCTTCCCCCTGGTAACATGACCAGGCTTACGAGCAATGACCATCTTTAGTCCTGCAGGCATCCCATGCTTGCAGTAGTCTGCTCACTGTCAGTGCTCTAAAGACTTGAAACTTTTTGATGTGGGTTTGTTAATTTAATTTGGAATTTCCTAGCTTTTTCCATTTCCCTGTCTTTTAAAAAGACACAAAAGGAGAGGAATGACTGCAGATTTCAAACTCAGCTGTTTTGTTATCAATGCTCATGTCATCATTAGCAATCATCATGAGCATGCCAGTGCTCATTGGAATGAAACAACCAACTCAAAAAGAGAAAAATGGTGAGTCAGGCTAAGAAAAATCAGAAGACTGACAAAATAATGACATGAGTTTAAAAAGGAGGGAAATCATAGAATGGTTTAGGTTGGAAGGGACCTCGAAGATCATCTAGTTCCAACCCCCTGCCATGGACAGGGACACCTCCCACTAGACCAGGTTGCTCAAAGCCCCATCCAGCCTGACCTTAAAGACCCCCAAGGGCATCCATGACTTCTCTGGGCAACCTGGGCCAGTGCCTTACCACCCTCACAGTACAAAATTTCTTCCTAAAATTGAATCTAAACCTACCTTCCTTCAGTTTAAAACCATTACCCCTTGTCCTATGACTACACTCCCTGATAAAAAGTCCCTCCCGATCTTTCCTGTAGGCCCCTTCAGGTACTGAAAAGGGGCTATAAGGTCGTCCTAGAGACTTTCCCTCTCTCCAGGCTGAACAACTCCAACTGTCTCAGCCTGTCTTCATAGGAGAGGTGCTCCAGCCCTCTGAGCATCTTCATGGCCCTCCTCTGCACCTGCCTCAACAGGTCCATGTTCTTTTTATGTTGGGGGCTCCAGAGCTGTTTTGGACCATCTTTATTTGCTTTCTGGCTTCACCCATAACACATTTTATAGTTTTGCTGAAACCAGATATATCTTTTTCACATGAAATCTAAGAGTCTCATGATTTCAGGGCTATTTGAAAATCATCCCAGATCACTAAACTCCCAACATCACCATGAAACTTAACTGTGTCAAGGCAAAGCACAGCTGTGTAGGATAATCTGCTAGGAAAAAATGAGCAGAAATTGTTTTTTGAAAGAAAGAATGACCCATTTCCCTCATTAACAAAGTCTGATCGCTCTTGCTTGTGGATTACGCCACTCACAGAATCACAGAATCACAGAATAGTCAGGGTTGGAAGGGACCTCTGGAGATCATCTATTCCAACCCCCCCGCCAGAGCAGGGTCACCTACAACAGGTTGCACAGGACAGCGTCCAGGCGGGTTTTGAATGTCTCCAGAGTGGGAGACTCCACAACCTCTCTGGGCAGCCTGTTCCAGTGCTCCACCACCCTCAAAGTAAAGAAGTTCCTCCTCATGTTAAGATGGAACTTCCTATGTTCAAGTTTGTGCCCATTACCCCTCGTCTTATCAATGGGCACCACTGAAAAAAGACTGCTCCCATCCCCCTGGCATCCTCCCTTCAAGTATTTGAAACTAATTTTGTTTTTGAATTGTTTACATCATCTTTTTGGCACAAGGGTATGTCTTAGTGGTGATAACTGCTGGAGAGGGGACAGCAAAGGGCTACAAAGATGATGAGGGGATTGGAGCATCTTTCTTATGAGGAAAGGCTGAGGCACTTGGGTCTTTTTAGTCTAGAGAAAAGAAGACTGAGAGGGGTTCTTATCAATGCTTATAAATACTTAAAGGGAGTGTGCCAGGGGGATGGGAACAGTCTTTTTTCAGTGGTGCCCAATGATAGGACAAGAGGTAAGGGGCACAAACTTGAGCACAAGAAGTTCCATCTAAACATGAAGAGGAACTTCTTTACTTTGAGGGTGGCACAACACTGGGACAGGCTGCCCAGAGAGGTGGTGGAGTCTCCCACTCTGGAGACATTCAAAACCCACCTGGATGCCGTCCTGTGCAACTGCTGTAGGTGTCCCTGCTCTGGCAGGGGGTTTGACTAGATGATCTCCAGAGGTTCCTTCTAACCCTGACCATTCTGTCAGTCTGTGATTCTGTGATACAGTCCTAACAGAAATTGCTAGAATAGTAAGAAATACTTAGGGTGTGTGATAATGTTGCTAGCATACAAACAAAGAGATGGATTTGTTGAAGGTGCACTTATACTGTCAGTTAAGCCTAGGTCTAAGATTGTTCTGAAGACCGCTCCTGCTCATTGCCCCTACTGTAAAACCATTGCTCTTGCTGTAAGGCAGATTTTGCCCATGTCCTATAGCTCTCTGGAGAGAGAAAGCCAAAGTGGACCTTATTCTTACTGTGCTGCCTAGAGAGGTTGGGTCAGTGTGTTGCAGCCTCTCCATCCATCTGCCAGTCTCCCTGTCTCTGTGTTTGAGACAAAGATAGGAGGAGGCTAACAGGTTTGGCCTGCCTGAGCCCATTCTCAAACCCATCTCCATCTCCTGAACTATCATATCCAAGGTCATATGGCACCAGATCCACAACTTACGAAGGTCTTTGCAGGGCTAAGGCCCAGCAAAGAGAAGAGCAGAACTGGCTCTGGTCTTTCCCCAAACTAACAGAAATAGCCAGAAACCTTTCCTTATACGGTGACCCTTGCCAGCTTTGTTGTTTTCTCACTTTTTTTTCTTTCCAGAATGAGACAAGAGTGGATGTTTTTCTATTAGCAAAAAGTTTCCATGGAAAACAAGCTGCCCACTGTCACACCGAGAGCCCATGTGAGCACGGCTGGACTCTCTAGCCGGTCACCTCACATGTAAAATTCATGTGGCTCTATCTGTGTGTGAGGCACTTGTGCAGCCCTGTCGGGGTCCGGGAACAGCACACACACATCGCAGACCAGCTCTCCTCCGCAGCTTGCAAAAGGTTCCCGTCCCTCCGAAGCCAGGAGAGACTGACAAAATCCCTGCTCCCCCAAACGCACGTCTTAACGAAGAGATTTGCTCCTCGGAGCCAAGAACACTGAACTCCTTTACCTTTCATTTTGATGGTTTCCATGGAAACCATAAAATTAAGCTATGCAGTTACTTACTGCAACATTACATAATCCACCAAACGCTCAGTTGCTTTTCAACAAATGTGTTTGTTCTGGGTTGCTTTTTTTTTTTGTTGTGTTTTATTTTTTTTCCAGTATGATCAGCCCGATATGTGTTGATCTGATTAAACAAGGAGCAATGGTGTAAAATCAGATATTAAAATGCAACTTCTGTCAGTGATTCTCTCCAGAGAATGACAGGCTGCCTGCTTCCACTGCTGGTTTATAGCTGCAGTTAAGGTATCGCAGCACTGCTCATCGCCTGATCATATAGATGAGGTTGGATTGATGAGGGTCTGATACCAATTCTGACCTCAGGGACAATGAATAGGTTCCAGTTCCACGCTGGTCCAGGTTATTTGCATCCATGCAAATAGTATGCAAAAGACTTTGGTCACATGCAGCAATTTTTTGTTTAATTAGGGCAACAAGGCAGGGTAGAATGGACGGACTTCATTTCAGTTGCCCACCTGGACCTGAAAGATCAGGTTTCACCCAAAATATTTTGGACAAGCACAGTGGAATATCCTGCGATTTTTATTATGAAAGAAATATCTCATTATAAAGCAATGTTAATGTCAATTTTCCCATGTTCCTGGCTCTTGGCCATCCCTGTTGGAACTGGACCAGAGACAGCAGCGATGTTTGGGATGAAGGAAGCTGCTGTACAATCACTCTTTAACTTTTGTGGCCAGGCTCATTATTTTAAATAGAGCTTAGCGAAGCCAGATAGCTCTTCTTTGTTTTGTCCAGGATACACAATCCTGCTGCTGTAGAGAATAACGCCAAAACTTTCCCACCACTGGTGAGAATAAACTGTTCCTTTTGTATCTGCAGAGGGCAAAGGAAAGACCTCAGCTAGACCTTAGGGCTTGCACAGAAAATCCAAGGGGAAAAGGGAGGCCACAAGCACACAGGGATCTATAAGCAATGTCTTAGGAGAAGGGTATGGAAAAGATTGCAAGTTGTGGTTCAGCATCCACTGCCTTCCCTGTCCTGTGTCTCTCAGGCTATGTCTTTGCTAGTAAACTAAAAGGGGTCAGGAGATTACTCAGGCCAGACCGAGTGATTATTTGGATGCTCTGGTACTGCCCTGGTCCTGTGCCAAGTCTCACAGGATGCTGAGGAGAGTGCAGATACAGCACAGAAGAAGTCAACCTACCTGGGGTGCAGAAGAAGAGAGTTTAGGTGCCGCACCATTTCCCCGAGGGTGAGAAATTGGCCCTGGCCCATTTTATTTGCTAGTGAGATAAAATGTAAGAAATTATCAAGTCCAGCATGGGCAGTGTAAATTAAAGCTGACAGAGATGCTGTCCCTTCTCCTAGCAGCATCCTTTCAAATCTCTTCAATCAATTTATCCCTTCAGCAAAAAGCATGTCTTCCTCAAGCACTGCTCAGCCTTGGCACAGCACCCTGAAAATCCTTTTCTGGGGTGATGCCCTTTGGTTTTGAAACGTTGCTGAGAAATCCACAGAAAAGCTGGGAATCCTGCTCACACCACCAATTGTGTTTGCCATCAGGAGACACAACGTAACCACCATCCATATCCCTGGAAAATCTGTCTTTTCATGGGTTAATCTCAGTCTGCTCCAGCCTCTTATCCCTCACTGGCTTTGTGTGTCATGTGAGACAGTGATCTTAGTATGATATAAAGACATAAAATGCTAAGTAACTGAAGCAGACTGCTGGTGCATCATTTAAAGAGCACACATATCCAATAAAACGGGCATTTACAATGTCTATAAATTGCTGGAAATAGCAGATAACTAATTATTTGAGTGCCAAAAAATCTCAGGCAACCTCAGTCATATGACATAATGACACATGTCACGGCTAGTACCTTCCAGCCTGAGATGAGCTGAGGACGAAATTTGAGGGAACTAAAGGTTTCCTGGATTTGCCAAAATGGTCAGTTTGTTTTTCCCATTTCAGTGCTAAATATTGGAGATTTTTCTCTCATAGAATACCTATATATTCTACTTTGGAGT
The DNA here is from genome assembly GCA_013398815.1 of Ibidorhyncha struthersii. Classification (NCBI taxonomy): domain Eukaryota; kingdom Metazoa; phylum Chordata; class Aves; order Charadriiformes; family Charadriidae; genus Ibidorhyncha; species Ibidorhyncha struthersii. The sequence goes on along the minus strand of VZSZ01002577.1, from coordinate 95,792 downwards.
CAAGAGGTTCAGCCAGAATAAACTGGCATCCCTGAAAAGAAACAGTTTTACACCAGTGGAGAGTGTGGTTCAGGAAGCAAACATGAGTATTGCTTGTATCTTCTGAATATATATTCACTTAGACTGCATAATAAATCTGTGCAAAATACAGACTGCATTTAACATCTCTACGGGGTCTAGTCTTCTGAATTTCCTGATTTGCTGTTTCTCTGCCTTCTACGTATTGCTTGATATGAAGTTTCCTGACTTTATATATTCACTTTGTACTACACCAAGCAGTATCAGTGCTAGATGAGTAAAACATAGGATAGTAAAAATTTCACCATAAGAGAAAATCACCATAAATTATAAAGAAAATATCAAATAATGCTCATATTGGTGGTGTCTACTTTCTCATGAACTAGTTTTCATGGAGCCTGCAGACAGACCTTCCTGTTTGCTCCTCTGCCCACAAACTTGCAGCATCTGGATGATAAACTCACAGGCTTATTTATCTTCCAAATCTTTGTTATGTAGTTTAACTCCCTTTCTTTTTAACAAGCTGTTCAAGATCACTAGCTGCAAAGATCAGATGCAATAGTTATGCCCTGGATTTTTTTTTTTGTTGTTCATTTTTACAGATGATTGTTCAGAGACATTTCTCTGCTGCATCAGAGTAGTGTAGTTACTATAGTTACTCTGGTTACTACCCCTGTTTCCAATTTGAAGGATTATTCAAACCACCAGACCACGGAAACAGGTTGAATATATATTCAAACATATTCAGAAACAGGGAGAGGACGTTACAGCTCTGGTATCAAATAGCAATTAAATAATAAACAAGCAATTAGCAGAACATGGGTTCCTTGTGTTTTAGGAAGGGTGAGGCAAAACAAATATAAAAAAATCAATGGATCAGAGTAGCGATGTGCATCCACTGCTGGTTGGAAAAGAATGAGGTAACACCCAGCAGCCAGAGAGTCACCAAAACAGTGAGAAGTACTCATTTTAGAAGATCCAGAATTGTTAGTCTTGGAGCACTGAAGAGAATTCCAGAAGCCCGAGCAGAGTTATGTTATCTGGTAGGAGCCACAGTAGGTGGCTCTCAAAAAAGAGCGAATAGGGTGAGCACAAGAAACCACTACCCTAATTACAGCAAGGATGAACTAGGAGAGATTTTATAAAAAACACTGTGCCAGTCAGCGCTGGAACAAACTGAGAGGGAGTGGGATCTGTCACTACAGGTTTTAGTTTTGTCAAACATCTGTCAATAATAGGTTTTGGTTTAGCTCATCCCTGAGCATGAGGTGAGACACTTTGCTCAGTATTGCAAAGAAGGTGTGTAAATAGACTAAATCTTGAGGTCCCTGCTGCTCTTCTGGTGTGTGCTCCTAAGGTCTTTGCTGTAAATTAACCATTTACTGCAAAAATGAGGATGCAGTACAAGTCCTGCAAGTGTGAGAAGGGAGTTGTGATAATCTCCTAGCTTGGGCAACAGTATCAAAGAAGTCCTGGAGCCACAGCGGTCATCTGGGCTACCCAGGGTCTTATGTAGGCATATAGCCACTGACCTTAGTACTTCTGCTATGGTAATTTCACTGTGATTGGTACTTGAAATGGCTGGGTTAAGGCTTGTGTGGATGTGTCTCCTCCTCACATTGCAGGAAAAACACCAGACTGACCCATCCATCTCTACAGGTTGGTGCACTTGGAGATCTTCCACAGCTTCAGGCTCTGCCAGAGGTCAAGCTGAAGTCCAGTGCCTTCAGTTCCTCCAGCAAAACTGCTAATGTAGTCCCCTGTGTTTGTGCAGACAAGTGACATGTCAATGAGCAGCAACTGCAAAATAGTATGAATTCACTTCAGAACAGCTAACATTTTCCTTTTTCTGGCCACAATGACTTCTTAAAAAACAATGAACCAATGGAGCATCCCAAATTCCAGGGTCTGGCTCAGCGAGTATCTTTTGATCATGCTGAGATTAGCAGATAGCAATACTAATCTCACCCTGAGGGTACCAGCATAAGGAATTTATCCTTTGAATGAAGGCAGTGAGGAACTTTGCCGTTTGAAATCAAACCCAAGTTATCCACCTTGCCCATTTCTCTTGAGCTCCCATCTCAATGTTTTTTGGAACATGCTTTAGCTGGGCTGGGCAGCTTGTAAGGTCAACTTCGTAGGGAAAAAAATTTCCTCCTGTCTTCAACAGATTTTAAACCACCTGGTGACTTAGGCTGGACCTGGAGTTTGCTCTGTGTAACACACACCCGGGGTTTACCTGCTTTCATAGTCCAGCTAACTTCCTGAGGCTTGTGAGGCAGCTAATGTCTTCCTCTTGAGGGAGCATTCTCTTTACCTCTGGCAGGAGAAGCTCAAGTCTTCACAGCTGGTGTTTCTGTATTAAATCTGTACTAATTAGCCCAGCTTGGGGATTGTGGAAGGCACATGCTCAATTTAACATTAGTGGGTCTAGGTCACAAGGTGCTGAGATGTGTTACTGCTCTTACCTCTTGGGCAGGGTGGCAGGTGGGTGAGAAGGGTAGTATTGATTATGAGACCGATATAATTAAGTCAGGAAGGGAAAGAAAAGCATTTAAGCTCTTATTTAGCGCTGATGTAGCAGCTGAAGGTTTCCTGCTGAGGCTAGGTGGTTTAATTTCAGTTAGCTTTGCTTGGCTACGTTAATCGATGACAACCTGAAAGGAAGGAAATCACTTAAATCATTAATTTCTATTCCCATGCTCTTGTGGGTGGGACATGATCCTGCTGTCTACCTCTCTGGACCTTGAAACATGCAACACAACATATAAAAGAGACATAAGCACCGCAAAAGCCTTCATGTACTTCATGATGCGAAGTAATCACAGCAGCAGTAATGTCATCTCTCCATGTTCTCTGTAGATATCTACATTTCTACAAGGTTTTCTGTATTAATAGATGGATATAGAAGTCTTCAAAATGTGACTATTTCTTGGATACTTCACAGATTGCTGCAGGTGTCTGAGGTCAGATCCCAAGTGCAGCCCTCTGGCACCGTTTTTTTTGCTGATATTATGAGGAAATTGCTCCTCAAGAAGCTGGGCAGTGTGCTTATGCTCCTGACAAGGGCCCATGACATCATCTTATCAAAACCATATTAAATGCTCCACTTCAGACAACTTCTGCCCCCACCACAAGATCTGTGTGCCTTGGAGGAAGCCAACTCCATTTGCTTCCCCGTGCTCTGGATCACAGTGGCTCCTTATGGCCATTAAAAATTTCTTCTGTCTTTCTTGTACCTGAACATAAATTGGAGATTTTATTAAGTGATCAGAAGTGAGTAGGTTTGATATTGCTGAACTCAGAGAAAACTCAGTCTGGGTCTATTGACTAATTTGCACAGATTTTCCCTTTTTTTTTTTTTTTTTGTTAATTTATAGACTCCTGAAATTTTCCTACTGGAAGAGCCCTGTCTAAACCAAATTCTGGCCATCTAACTATAAGATTGATTTTCTTAATCACCTCTCAGAGACCTTTTTATATTGTTGACACACCAGAATAAGCTCATGGACCACAGAGGAAAATTCACTGGTTAAATGGATAAAGCACAAACAGTTTGATATCTCAAAACCTGAGCACCCAAGGATAGTGAAATTATCACAGATGTAGGTAATTGTTTCTTGGGAGTTTCTGAAATTTTTAAAAAATTCAAATGCCTTCCCCTACTTTAAGATACTTTCCCACACTCCAATCTGATAGAACAAATATCTCAGGTCTTTTCTACATGAGAAAAATTGATTGTTGTCACAGTAGTGGTGTAGCTCTGATGCCTATGTATCAAATTCCCCTGGTCTAACTGGCATTAACTTCAGAAGTACATAAAAAAGGCAAAGTTTCATCTGTCTGAGCCAAAGTGAATTTCACATGGGGACTTAGGTAAATCAGGTGATAAAGCTGTGCTTTTGGATATGTATTTCAAAATGGGTGTCATGTCAGAAGAGCCTCTCTCAAGAGAGAAGCTTGTGTCAACAGAAGTTTTCAACCAGAAAGAAACTCTTTGGTGTGTTTTCTGACATAGTGACATCAGGTGGATATGCCACATCGATAGATAAGCTTGCAGAACCTTGTGTCAGCCTCACCTTGGGGAATGCTAGAAAGTAGGAACTATTTTCCTTTATATAACAGGTAAAGTTTCTAAAGGAAAAAACCTGATTAGCAATTCTTTTAGAAACGTCTCCATACCGTGTGACTTTTGGAGGAGATAACTGCATCAGGAGAATATATCCTTCTCTATTGAATTCAACTTCAGAGACACTCCTCTGCAGATATCAACTCAATACAATGTCATTTGTGCTAACAAGGTCTTTAATTGGGCTAGCTCAGAAACTGCATGCTAAGCCAAAACCCAGTGAAATCTCACTTGGTGTCAAATCCATTGGTTTTGCACCCAGCAATCAAGAGTTTCCACCCCCCTGGTGCTACCAGTGGGAAGCTAGCTGGGTTGCCAAACTTTCCCATTCCATCAGAATACAAGCCTAAAATCTGGACAACTGCAAAAGGGGCTTGAATTTCTCCTCAGCCTCATGTAAAAAAAATGTAGAGGAAATCAACAGCATGAAATTATGAAGCAGAAGAATAAACCCTTAATTTCTAGAATCACAGAATAGTTTGGGTTGGAAGGGACCTTTAAAGGTCATCTAGTCCAACCCCCCTGCAGTGAGCAGGGACATCTTCAACTAGATCCGGTTGCTCAGAGCCCCGTCCAACCCAACCTTGAACACTTCCAGGGATGGGGCATTTACCACTTCTGTGGGAAACCTGGGCCAGTGTTTCACCACCTTCATCATTGGAAAAAAAACTTCCTTATATCTAGACTGAATCTCCCCTCTTTTAGTTTAAAGTCATTACCCCCTGTCCTATCGCAACAGGCCCTACTAAAAAGTTTGTCCCCATCTTTACTGTAGGCCCCTTTAAGTACTGAAAAGGCTGCGATAAGGTCTCCCTGGAGCCTTCTCTTCTCCAGGCTGAACAACCCCAACTCTCAGCCTGTCTTCATAGGAGAGGTGCTCCAGCCCTCTGATCATCTTCGTGGCCTTCCTCTGGTCCTGCTCCAGCAGGTCCATGTCTTTCTTGTGTTGAGGGCTCCAGAAGATTAAGTACAAGTTGTATGTATATATATATATGTATCTATAGAAAGAGGGAGATATATATATGTGTATTTTTCTACAAGTTTAAAATGCAAGTGATTTAATGACCCTGTGTGACACATGTTCATGCATATATTACATATATTTGTGTAATTAGATGGACATATAGCCAAATATACATATAAACAATTTTAAGGTGTATGTCTGCATTACTATCTATAATTTAAAGGTATAGAAACATTAGGCATCGATTTCTCCTGAGCTAATAGGATTTGTGATTGGATGCCTGCATCTCAGCAGGATGATTTAGAGCTAGGGAGGGACTTCTGTGCATGACAATTTCCCCCCTGTTGAGAGGTATTGGCTCTCAGTTTGTAATGCCTTTTAAAATCACCAACATGAAATGTGCCCTTCTGGATAACGCTTGCTATAGGTGCTGTAGGCCACACAACAAAATGAGTCCTTTGCTACTGCACATTGTGAACACTCATGATAAGGAGAGGTAACAGGTAGGGGATAACATAACAACATAAACATGACAGAACTCAGCCCAAAATTTGAATTAGACTTCCAAGTGGCCAAAAATTATGTCAGCACTTTTTGGTACATAGAGTTGAACTGTTCTCTCAGGGAGCCTCTAACTCTGCAGGACAGAGAGGAGAAGAAAGAATAGTTTGGTACCATCAGCAAGCTAGATTGCACAGAAAAAACAAGTCTAGATTGTACAGAAAAAAAATCTATTTCCCTGGTGAAATAGATTGTAGAATACCTCAGTTGTCCAGCTCTACCAGCCTTGAGGTCTTCTGAGGGCTCATCTGAAGCTAAAGTCTGAGTAATGGAGACCTCCCAGTTGCTATCAGACCTCAGGGTAAATCAGCTGGCAAAGTGCCCCCAGGCCATAACTCAAAATGAGTTGTTTCTTAAGATGTGACTTGATCAGAATCACTAGACTGGAACAAGGCAGCAGCCCCTAAACGCCCACTGTGTTCGCTTCTGGCCACTTCTTCTTAATGAGTCTTTCCAACAACACAAGAAAGGTTTTTTAAAAAAAAACAGCCCTGATGAGGATAATTTTAAGAGTTTATAAGTTGCAAGCTCACACCTGGCACTCTACTTTTCTCAGGAAGCAGCACTGCTGTTTGCCCTCTACAAGTGGCACTGCTTAGCAAGAGAAACACTTGCAGTGTTATTTTTATGATTCTCAGCTTGTGCATCTGTCTGAAGAGCAGATCGGACTCCTTGCCTCCCCTCCCATGCAGGCTCTTCATTTGTGTATCAGAGATTCTTGTCTGGGATGTAACAACCTCAAGGCTGATTTTCAAGGCTTGCTTGCTTCCAGGTTTATTGTCCTCCTGGCTGCCACTCCAGGTACTCAGTGCCAGGTGCTCATGTACTCAGGACTTGCTTTTGGTGGCCAGCAACCAGATTCTGAAATAATGATCTCATGGTTTGAGTGTAACCTTTGATATAGCTGTATCTCCTTTAATAGAACAGCACAAAATGCTTGTTTTTCTTTCCCTCTGTCTACATCCATCTCTCTTTTCTATCTGAACAGCCTGAGAAGAAAACATGGAAGACTACATAATGGACACCGTAGACAGAATTTCACTCTGCTGCCATTACTCACCCTGTCTCTAACTGATAATAAAGGCTTGATATTTACTATAACTTTTATAACTTTCATCAAGATGTAAGTCATATCGAGAGAAAAGACACCTCCCAACACTCAGCACAACACGGCAAAAGGTCAACAAAATCACTCAACTTCTCAACAGTAATCAGGAGTACCTCCCTTTACATTTAGAGGTGTTACCCTGGCACAGAATTGATGTGAAGGAGGATCTACGCAGACTGTCCACCTATATTTTAAAACTTTTTAATGAGATATAAAAAATCTGAAGGAAGTCTAAGTTTTCAACAAAACTGTCTTTACTTAGACCAAAGCTGTGAACTTCAGGCAATGGGAGTCTGAGACATTATGAGCTTGGGTCTTTCTCTACTTGAATATTTGCAAGTTCCATCTATTAGACCATCTGTGGTGTTTATCAAATGCTAAAGACTTCCCTTAAGTGACTGTCATTATCACTGTTAAAGAACAGTCAGAGTCTAATGACTCTACATGGACTACTGAAGAAAACACTTGACTTCTCATGGATTTGAAGAGGATCACAGTAATTCACCTCAAGGAAAAAAATCCTAACACAACATGGGACTGATGGACCTGGCCTGATTCATAAGAGCAGTTTTTAGGCTCTTAAACTCAATCAGGCTCTAAAGATTACTCTTTTTGAAGGTTTTATACCACTTATCTCCCATTCAAATTACTATTTTTGTTACTGCACCATGGAAACACCATTCCTGACCCAGAACTCACTGTACTGTCATCACCTCAGCATTCCTGTCCTGTTTCCCTCGCTGGCTGTAGCAAAAGTGCTTCCACTTGCAACATACTAGCTCCTAGGGCTGGGGCCCATCTAACTTTGGACATCTAACCCATATAACCTGGGCATCAACATATGTGTAGTCACCCAGTCTCCTTTTAGTTTAGGAGGTGAATAGGTTACTTCTAAAGCCTGGAAACTTTCTCCTCTGAGAGGTGGAATGGGTGTCTTGTAGATGCACTGATGCTTACCCAAGCGTGGCAGTCAGTCTCTCACCCTGCTCCCTGTGTTAGAGACTCACATCTAGAAAAAACAAACAGGTATACAACTACAAATCTGGCCAAACACTCCTAATGTTGAGAAATTGGCCCATTCTTCCTTACAGATTCTAAATTTGGGGGACTTGGACATGGACAAAGGTGGGAATAACTCCCACCCTCCATCTTCCTGAAGAATATGCCTTCAGCTTCTTTTACCCCGGACCTTCCCCAAACTTGCAGTCCTCACTCTGGTTTCCATGCTATCCCACCTTGGTTGCATTAGTAGGAGCAGGTGAAACAATGTCTCAGCACTAACTTATTTGATTCTGAGTTGTTCAAATTAGGTGTTTTTCACACACCAGCATCTAAAAGAAAACCACTGAACTGCTGACCCTCGTTGAGTTTTGCACATTTAAAATGTGTAATGTGGCTGCTTCTTTGCCCCTCTTACTTGACCTCAAGCAGAAATTCTGACAGTTTCTGTGCAATTTCAAAAGGACCTGGAAACCATTACTGTAATGTAGGTAGTTTTTCTTTCACCTATGCAAGTTTTCTAACACTACGAGTGTGAGAGTGACCTTTAAATCATGGAGAGGTTTCTGTTTTAAACCATCTCTGTCTAAATGAGTATTTCCACCTCAGCAACAGAACTAAATTTGTCCCCTTCTCCAAAAGAAATTCAAAATTTCTTCACTTAGTAAACTCTTGCAAAAATCTAAATTTCTGCTAAGAAACCACTGTAATGTTTAGAGCTTTCTTTCACATGTCCATAGCATATCTTGCTTTCCTGGTGTTTTATGACATGGGTCTTTGTGATTCCTATTATTTGGCGTAGGATTACTTTGTCCAACCTATAGGATGTGTTGCCCGAAATGAAAGACCATCATCTTCTTTTGTGCTGGAATTTGCACAGTACTACCAGCTTCTGTCTGGATCAGGTCTATAATTATAAATAAAATGAGCTGGGGACCATTCCATGAGGGGACGCAGCACAGAACAATTCAAGTCCACAGGACTAAACTTTCTTTTTTCCAAACACACACCTCATCCAAATTGTGTCCCAGGAGCTGTCTATGGCCCTGGACAACTTCTGTGAGAAGCTGAAACCATATCAAATATGCTAACAAATAAAAAGCATAGATGATCACAAGACAGGGCTCAAACCCTGTGCTCTACCCCATTTTACTGGCAAGCGTAGATATAACTAGTGTGCTTACAGAAGCAGAATTGTCCACCTAAGGGAGGGGGCAGGACCGGGACTGGGAGGCCATGCCACACTACCACCCTCTTAGCTTCAGCACGGATTTCTGCTAGACTAGGATGACCATATGACAACATCATGCTCCAAAAACAATTCCCTTTTTTTTTTTTTGTGACACTAGATTTACTCCTGGACTAATACACTTAGAGGAGCAAAGGGGTCTGGTGATCTCTGAGGCTGGCACAAAGGGAATGGATGGGAATGGGCAGCTGGAGGAGGGATGGGAGGGGGAAGGGCTACAGCCACCAGTGGTTAGACTGGGTTAGGCTGGTGTGAAAATGCAACCTCAGAACACAATGGATTGATAAGCCTGGTGGCTTCCTTTTGAGTAGGTTGATAGTCAAATCCCTAACACAACTATGACCACGTGTAGAGAGCTGGCCTTACTCCAGATCTCATTAACCCTCCTGACCCAGCCAGCTGACTGCTTGCTCTAATTCATTTCTTTCTGCTGCTCCCTCCATCCTTACCCCCTCAGAAGTGTTTATGGTTAATATCTTCCCTTTAAAACTACTGCTTCATTTTCCCTTCTGCCAACATACTCACCTTCAGTGGAAAGGTGCTGAAGAAAATATATTTTCCCTGAAAACTCTATATCTCAGCAATATGAGTTCTCATGAACCAGTGATGCCACCCTGGGGGGTCTGGGTTAGGATCTCATCTCTTCTTGCTGCAGGAGGCCCCCAGGAAGACTTGTCTACATCTCTCTGCAGGGATAGGAACAATCAGACCCTGCAGCTGGGGTTCAGTCATCTTAAAATCATATCAGTGTAGAGACAGTGTTTATTACTTGCTTCTTATTTTCATTTCTGACCAGAAGTGTTTCACAACACTACCTCCTTGCTGATTGCCAGTGACTTTGGAAGAGGCCCTGGATGAAGTAGATGCATTACCTGTGTCAGTGGCTCCCAAACCTCTGAGCAACCACAGATCACTGCCAACTCTCAAATTCCCTGTGGTTCATGTGCGTTAGAACTGTCAAGTCTGCAAATTGCTGTGCTTAATTTGATTTTGCATAACAGCTTCAGACCATAAAGGACAGTCTCGTGGACCACAGTTTGGACTGAAGTAATGACTTTCAGTAGAAGGCCTTCTGGAAAGCAACTGTCTTTATCCCATATACATTTTTCAGTGTGCCATTTAGAAAACTATATTCTCATCTGTGCAAAAAGCAGGCCTAAAATTGCCGATGTTCTAACTTCTTAACTGGTTTAAGACAGGCTAGTTAGCATTTTTGCTCAGTACAACCTGCCTCTCACGCTGTCACTGTTCTCTAACTGCATCATCTCACAATGAAAAGAAACAAACAAAAATCAAGATTTATTTTAAGTTTTTCTGTCAATTAGAAATTCCAGGTAAAAAGAAAAAAGGAAACTAAATCCTCTGGCTCAGATGAGGGAGGTACAGAATATTGTTATTTTTATATCACTCAATCAATCATGAATTGAGCTATAAAAAGTCCTGAATTCCTCACAGTCCCATATTGAGATGGAAGTTAATGCTTCATTAGCAGTAAAAGCTACAGGTTATGTTACTGAGTAACCTTTTGTTCAAACACAATGTCTGGCATTTGCCTAAGTGCTCGGGTATGTCGATCTCCGAGCTATTGAGATGATGTGACTCACCAAGCTCTTGTAAACAGGTTGGTTTTTTTTTTTCTACCTCCTCTTGATACACGTACATCCTTGCAGTTTTTTTTTCTCAGAAACACAGCTGTCTGGTTGGACAATGACATTCTTGGGCTTCATCTGCCCTTTTGCTATGGCATTAAAATTGTCTCTATCGTGTACCTGGCAGTGGGTCCTAGAGATGAGAGAGAGCCTAAGACAGCAATGCCTAACCCAGCTGAGCACCTGGGTTAAGCAGGATGTAGTTGTAACAGGCAGTTCTGCAGAAACAGCAAGGCAGAGATGAAATTACTTTCTCATGGTGTCCCAAAGATCTTTGCACTGACCCTGATTTCATGCAGTGGGAAGGTCACCTAACAGATTCTTTCTATATCCTCCTTCTGTAATGACTTACTTGAGCTTACATGCAAAATTAACATCAGGACTTATTTAGCCTCAAGCCGTATGTGAGCTCTACACAGGAACGGACTAACCTCCATGGAGCAATGGGAGGACTGAGGCATCTCTTTGAGGTGATGTCTGGTTCTGCACCAGGACGTGAGGCTGGCTAGGACATGTTGGGCCTTAGAAGTAGTAGTAGAATCATAGAATCATAGAATTGTTAAGGTTGGAAGGGACCTTTAAGATCATCAAGTCCAACCATCAACCTCAGACTTCCAAAACCACCACTAAATCATGTCCCTCAGCACTACATCTACCTGTCTTTTAAATACTTCCTGGGATAGTGATTGCACCACTTCCCTGGGCAGCCTGTTCCAATACTTGACAAACCTTTCTGTGAAGAAATTTTTCCTAATATGCATCCTAAACCTCCCCTGGGATGCGCTGGGAGTCTCCTGTGAGGTGTGGCATGTACCTGTATTCTGGCAGAGTTTTTCAGCTCTTTAGCTGAACTAAAGAGCCTTCAAAGCACAAGGTCTGCCCTTCAGTACTGCCAGCCCTGGTTCCCTGTGCAGTCAATAGGGCAGGTATCTCCAGGAGGACATAACTACATCTCTGTGTGGGCCAAGGGGTGACCTATCTAGAAAAGGTCACTGGGTGCAGCTTTTAATTAGCTATTAAATAACAATGATCCATACATAGAAAGCAAATTTATGTGTTTATTTCTGCCTGTTAGCAAGCATTCCCAGTCATTTGCTGGAAAATAGGTGGGGATCTAGTTCAGGCATCCTATTAAAAAGCTGTCAGTTGTGAGCTCTTTAACATTTTCTCTTCAGCGATTCATAAATATTCAGTGTTCTTGTCCTGAAGGGCAGTTATTTTAGACTTAAGGATGTGTTGACACCCTTAAAAGCTGAAGTCCACCAAAGTACGGGTAAACTTAGTTGCTTCCAGACCCATATGGAGAAAGGCAGGTCTTAAAAGCTCAAGAAATCCGTCTTCCAGACTTAGCAGTGCAAGCAACAAAGTAGAAGCAGGAACAAAAAAATGTGTTTCATGGTCACATTTGGGGTGTGATTACCAGAACATTTGAGCTGCCATGAAAAGGCAGGATCTTTCACACACTTTCTTCTCATTTTCTCTTTCCTGCTGCCAGTTCTTCTGTCCTCTCCTATTGCTCTGCCTCTACTCCTTTGTATCAGTGCTGTTGCTCATCAGCTCTGGTTCTGCAAAGCTTGCTGAACTGACGTAAAATAGTTCATTAGCTCTTTTTGGGGGGAAGGAGAGACAGAGGGGAATGTTCATTTTCTGCCAGGTCAGGGAGTTGCTCTGGATCTCATCATCAACCTATGAGTTGGTATAGTATATGTAATATTAGCATATGACCAGAGATGGGAAAAGAGAAAAATCTGGTTGTGTGAAATGGGACCTTCCCTTTTTGACAGTGATGAGACGTTAGATCAGTTTACTTTGTCCTGTGCAACTTTATCTTCTGATGTTGTGGACTTTTTCCCTTGAAAGTGTATTTACCATCGCCGAGTTTCCTTGATTTGTACATGGTTCAGCCTTGAACACAAGGTGAGATCTACCTTTGCCATCTAGGGGATCTGTAAAGACAAGGCAGTTGCCCTGAGAGCTGTAATTGGAACAAATCTCCATGGGGAAGGTGACAGAGCCCCCAGCAGAAGGACAGTAATTAGGCTCTGATCTTCCTTTGCTTTAGGATGATGTCACTAACAAGCACCGATGAAGCTGTGGAGAATACCATCCTTTTCTGGAAAACAGACGTGTCCTGGCTTGACGTTTCATACCAACCCAAAATGGTGCACCCACTTTTCGTTTGGTTTGGTTTGTTTTTTTTGTCAATGCAAAGTTGTTGGTCTTTCCAGAGTCTGGACTTAGGGCCCTGACTGCAAGAATAAAGTGGCATTTGGATGTGAAAGGAAACTAGAACCCATTAAAGTTCCTCTTGACTAGGACATTTCCCAAAGCACCACCCTTTTTAAAGAGAGCTGTAAAAGCTGATTTACACTCTTTAACCTCATGTTTTTATGTTTCCTTGCATAATATTGAAGAACGGTTCCTTGTCCAGGGATACACAGCTTTTACTCACCAAAGCTCATGTGAAAGGAGAATTGGCTGATTTCTCTGCAGAATGGGTCTAGTTGCAAGCTCTCTCTTGATTTACATGTGGTGCTGTACCCAGATAATCCTTCCTGGAGAAGGGGAAATAAATTCAGATCAGCCTGATACGCCTACGCCCCCCTTCCTTTCAGATTGGATACTCAGCCCAGTGCGAGGAAACAGAACCAGCTTTAAAATTCGGCAGGTTGTTTCTTCTTTTAAAGCGGTGATTTGGATTCTGGTTTGGAGCATAAGGAAGCATAAATTATAACACAAATGAGAATGTGGGAGACAGTATAGGAAAATTCTGTATAAAAAAAAGCAGAGAGGGAACAACATTTGGGGAATAAAAAGTAGGGCAGATTTTGAAATATTCTCAAAACCATTTAACACCATCTGTCAGGGGCTTGTGTTGCTAGGGATTTATCGTCTCCTATCTACAAAATCCTCTGGCTAGTGAAAACAAATTTGGGAAAAGATGATTAAACTTCTCCTACCCTTCGACTGCCACCCCCGCACTCCCACCAACCAACTCATCTTCCCAACTACGCTGAGCAGAGGAATCAGCTCAATCCACTTGCAATTCTATGGAATGACCAGAAATTTTTAAAAAGCTTAATTAATTGTTGTAATATCATCCCTTTTAGCTTGCCACAGTGTAGCCCTGATTTTGCAGTGCTTATACAACAAACTCTGAAACACAGATTCACAAGCCAAGGGCCAGCCAGGCTTTAGATGATAATGTCCTTGAGGCAGAAAATTGACACACAGGAGTGAAACAAAGGCAAAAACCTGAAAGCATCAGGGTCAGAAATCTCCCCAGCACCTCCCAAGGGTTTTGTTACTGCATATCCTGGAAGCTTTTTGACCAAGATCTACCTTGAATGTATTTAAATCCTACTGATCACACTTGGTCTAGAGACTGCCTTGACAAAAGGCTAATTAATAATCTGTAGTGCCATTCTAGTTGTATAACAATGAACACATTACAGATATCAAAGATGGGTGTAAAGTTCTGAAATAACCTTCTTGGCTAGAAATGGTTAAACATTTGTATGAAAATTTCAATACCAATTTTATTTCAAATAAGCGATAGAGTCAGCTCCTAATTGATGTAACACTGCCTTTGGGGATGAACTACAAGAACGTTGCTTTCTCTCACTCAGTAGGCTTCCTTGCTTTCCTATATGCCTCAGGATACAACAGAAGACGAGAGAGGGAACAACATTTGGGGAATAAAAAGTATTCCCCAGAATCCTGGCCATAACAAGCTGCAGGAGATGTAAACCCCCCCAGGTCTTCTTTATCCACAGAGAAGAATGTAAAAAGAGACAGCTACACTAAATATCCCATAGGGCATTTCTGCAGAATAATAATGATAAAAAAACCTTGATTTTTTGCACAGTCCAATGGAATGGAAAATAATTTTAAAAATTAACTGGAAGTTACCTTTGTGAAAAGTTTACTTGAATAGTCCATTTTTAGGAAAATGTATTTTGATTATTTTTTACAGCCTCTACCATTTAAGTTGTTCTAATAAGCTAGTTATTTAAACTCCTGTTAAGTACCTAGTAGCTTGCGCTAAAAATCTTAGAAATGTGCCTTTAGGTTGAACATTGTTCTTGATGTCATCCTTTCTGAAAGGAAGTTATAGACTCCATGCAAAGGAAATAAAACAATTAGAGAAGATTTTTAAATAAAAGTGTATTTGCTGACACAATTAAATTGTAATTGTCTAACAACAGAGACTCTGGAATGACAACTGAGCACTGGAAAGTACAATGTACTGAGGTGAAGGCAAGCTTTGCTGAATTTCAAGGGGGGCAGTTGTTTGTTTCATTTCAGTTGGCTGAGGTTTGTTTTCATTCTGGCAATTTGATTTTCAGTCCTGCAGGACTTCAAAGAGAGGGTCAGTGAAAGAACAGGGGATCCCAGGTCTCTGTAAAGAGCTCTGCATTCAGGTGTAATTGAGCTGCTGTCACCGTTCACTGCCTGCAGGACTGGAGATACCTTCGGAGAAGGTGAATAGGAGGGTCTTGTTGCTACATCTTGTGTGTGCACATCTTTGTAGGTGTGCACATCTGCACTGACATGCTGGAACAATTTAAGGAAACTCATCCTATGTTTTTGGGCCACCCCTGTCCATTACTTCACCATGCATCAACTGCTCTGCTGTAACTGCCCATACGATGCTGCTCTTACACCATGGTGTGTGTGAGGGATCTATGCCTTAAATGGCCACAAAAGAGGATTAGTGCATGAGCAGTTCCCATGGAGCATCTGACATGTGGTAAGAGGTGCTTGTGTGAAGGGGACAGCTCCATGCTCTACTCTGTGCTCTGTGGTCACACCAGTCCTTCCAGGGCCTTTGTTTTTAGGGGAAATGAGACTAAATGGTTGTGATGAGGAGAGCTGGAGGAGAGCTGTCTTTAACATCTTTATCGATGACCTGGACGAGGGGATTGAGTGTACCCTCAGTAAGTTTGCAGATGACACTAAGCTAGGCGGGCGTGTTGATCTGCTTGAGTGTAAGATGGCTCTCCAGAGGGATCTGGACAGGCTGGACCGATGGGCTGAGGCCAACGGTATGAGGTTCAACAAGGCCAAGTACCAGGTCCTGCACTTGGGTCACAACAACCCCATGCAGCGCTACAGGCTTGGGGCAGAGTGGCTCAATAGCTGCCCGGCGGAGAAGGACCTGGGGGTGTTGGTGGACAGCCGGCTGAATGTGACCCGGCAGTGTGCCCAGGTGGCCAAGAAGGTCAAACGGCATCCTGGCCTGTATCAGGAATAGTGTGGTGAGTAGGACTCGGGAAGTGATCATCCCCCTGTACTCGGCACTGGTGAGGCCCCACCTC
>VZSZ01002577.1:0-79770 GCA_013398815.1 Ibidorhyncha struthersii | reverse complement strand
TGGGCCCCTCACTACAAGAAAGACATTGAGGTGCTGGAGCATGTCCAGAGAAGGGCAACGGAGCTGGTGAGAGGTCTGGAGGACAAGTCTTATGAGGACCGACTGAGGGAACTGGGGCTGTTTAGCCTGGAGAAGAGGAGGCTGAGGGGAGACCTTATCACTCTCTACAAGCACCTGAAAGGAGGTTGTAGAGAGATGGGGACTGACCTCTTCTCCCTAGTGACAAGTGACAGAATGAGAGGTTCAAGTTAAGCCAGGGGAGGTTTAGGTTGGACATTAGGAAAAGTTTTTTCACTGATGGGGTTATCCAGCATTGGAACAGGCTGCCCAGGGAAGTGGTGGATTCTTCATCCCTGGAGGTGTTTAAAAAAAGGGTAGACGTGGTACTTGGGGATATGGTTTAGAAGTGGTTTTGTCAGGTTTAGGTTAATGGTTGGACTTGATGGTCTTAAAGGTCCCTTCCAACCTTAATGCTTCTGTGATTCTATGATTCTATGGATGGTAGAAGGGGTCCTGATTTGAGGAGGCAGTGAGGATGCAAGTAGGAGACCACAGAAATTAAGAGAGCAGCACGTGGTGGAGGAGGGCTGATTTAGGAAGACGTGGATGTGGGAGTGGTATTCCATTTCTAGATGAATTAAAGACTTGGGCTCTAAATTTTGTTGGGGTTCTCCCCAACTAATTTGGGTAAGACCTGTCCTCAGGATATGTGCATGCATGAGTATACTTTGGTATTTTTGGAGATAGCAAAACCTTGGAGTCTTATCTTGCAGTATGACCAACAGGAGTTTTCTGCCACTTGGAATATGAATGTGTCATTCTCGGCTCAGCTGAGATACCATTTTGAAACCAATCCAAAGGACGAAGTGGTGTGTGTTTGCTTGTCAAAAGCCAGACACTCAATGACACATCTTCATTCATTCCACCTCCAAAGAAAAGCTGTGTGTGCATCTGCCAGACCTCCCTTGGATATTCCTGACAAATGACAGCTTCAATGCAGAAGAAAGGATTTTGGTCTTCAGTCACAGACAGATCCACAATTATGATCTCCCCATGATGCTGTTCTGGAGTCAGCTCAGGGCATGGCAAAGAAAGAAGATTTCTATGTAGGTTGCACTGGAACTGTATGCTCTGAGCGACCTGCCTGCAAGGTCAACAAGAGCCACCTCTACATACCTCCTAGCAAAATTTATCCAAAAAGTGAAGGTGAACGGAACAGCTTGTCCATCCTACCGTTTACAATTTGGAATGCTAATTCCCAGAATCTATGAATCCGCCAAATTATTACTAAGTGCTGAGCTCTGGGAAGCTGTGTAAACTTGCAGGAAAATCACTAAGGATGTCATTTTAATCCTATTGATGCTGATAGCTCAACCCTATTATTGCTAGTGGGGTTAGAATTTAACCTTGAGTTCAAAAACCTGAAAGAGTACTAAACAGATGGATAATGAGTGCATAGACAGATAAGTGCCAAAATGGATAGAAGTT
Organism: Ibidorhyncha struthersii; assembly: GCA_013398815.1. NCBI lineage: Eukaryota > Metazoa > Chordata > Aves > Charadriiformes > Charadriidae > Ibidorhyncha > Ibidorhyncha struthersii. Next base: position 78,282 of record VZSZ01002577.1, on the reverse strand, counting down.
GTTCTTTCACTTCAAAACAGGCTTTATGAGGGGCATTCATCTTAGCAACCCTTTGCTCCCAGAAAGGGAAGGGTTTGAATGCTGGCTTTTAATAATTCATGCAGTGATTCTTGCTGGATGCCATGTGGATGTGAATTTGCTTTTCTTCCTTATAAAGCTTACATTCAATTGGGAGAAAAGAGCTAATATTTACATGTGTGAGGATTAACTGATGATGGTATTTGTGAGGTGAAAAATCTTATTATTACTGTAGAATGCGTTTATGAAATGGGCTTGAGTTGAGGATTTTAAGTTTCCCACAGCTAAAGAAACACTGCACTAGTCACATGAATGCTATTCTCTGTATCTGCAAAGTAAGTCTGATTCATATTTTAGTCCATAGCTGTGCTTGGAACGTATTCTTTAATTGGGTCTGCTCACCTTATTGAGAGCCTCACTGAAGATGGACACACTTCAGTATTCCTCTAACCCAGCTGTGTCAGTGACAAATCAGTTTCCACAGTCACTTAAAGCCAAATCTCAGTATTTGGAGACAGACCAGCTGCAATGTCTGTAATTCAGAGGTAATGACATTTGTCCACTGAAAACTGGATCAATATCCTAAATCCTTTCCACTAAACATCAGAGTATTTCAGTTAGTACCAAGCTGGGCAATAGCTACTGACTCCAATAGGACAACATTAAGCACAGAGCCAAAAATCCTTCCCATAATTCTGTTTTTACCCTACACAAGAATTCTGTGTTCAGACTTGAGTAAGTAAAATCATGAACAGAGACTGATTGCAATAAAAAATTTGTCGACGTTTCTTTCTCATATGAAACCAACCTTTGTTTTCCTCTTTCTGTTGAGCAATATGCTGCAGAAGAAATATTAACTGCTGCTCATCTGAAGATATGTAAAACAGAGAAAAATTGACTTTCCCTTACATGGGTTTTTCATGATTCAGATTTTTTTTGACAGCTGTGGTAACTGATGAATGGAAAAATCTTGTGGAGAGTTCTCACATGAGTGAAATCTATCAAAGAAAAAATATCAAAACATTTAATTTCTAGACTCAAAGTTCTGTGTCTGCTAGGCTTGGCTATAGTGTTCTGACTACAACTGAAAAATTATGTCATTTGAATCCAAACTGGATTTCTTCTAACCTCAGCAAAATAAAGCCATTTGATACGGAAACCTGAAAACATTTTGGATATTCTGAGTTTTGACTTGATTTAGTAACTATTCTGTGGAGTGGTTACAGTAGTGACTCCCATTATCCTACTGCCCAGCCACTTTGTTCTCTCTAACATTTTTATTTTTTGCATGTCAGCTCTGCAATTTACATAAAAGTTGGCCATTTTTTTTAAAAATTAGGGATGCTTCTTCTAAAGTCTGAAACTCTGCTGAACAAAGACATCCATGTCTTTAATGACAAGACATGTTGTCCCTGTTGTTTTCTACAGGAGCTGGATGATGAATACCTCTGAGGATGTGAGACTAGGAGGGTTTCCTGGGTCTGCAACTTATCTGTAGTCAAGCAGGGTTTTGAAAATGTCTATACCAATTCCAGGTCATCATACTAATCCTTGGATTTGCCTTCCTTCCCCCCAGTTTTCTCCACCATGGCAGGAATAGAACAACCTCACTACAACAGGGGAGACAGGAGCAACCTGCAGATTAACTCATTTGCCCTTAAAACCATGATCTTTGCCTTGATGCAAATTTGCTTTGAAATTAGCACAGAAACCAAGCTTAGCTGGTGACTCATTTTGCAGTGGGGACCTTTTGAATCATTCCTCCCCACACATATGTATACTTAATGCCTGCACACAGAGAAAGAGCCCAGAAACCTGTCTTCTTTCTGTGAGAAGTGATGGTTTCAATCTGAATTAAGGCTTTTGATGCTAGGAGGGTTTTGCAGAGGATCTGAGAGCTTCCGTGCCTACGTATGCCATAACCACCAAATCCTCACCCCAGGGCTGTGCACACAGAAATCAATGAAGACAAAGGACACAGATAAGTTCCCAGCCTGCCCAGACAACAGTCCTGGGACCTTGTAGCATCTCCAGTCATTGGGTCAGATGGACACAATCATGTGTGGGTTGCATGCTACATGGCAGATGGAGCTTGCATGACAGAGATCTTATTTCTTGCCGGTGCACATGCGCCCTCCTGGAACTAACTCTTCCCAGCAAGTCCACGCATGTGGGAATTCTCATAGCTTGAACACTGATTTTTTTGTATGACCTAGTGCAGCATCATGTGTCTTGTCCCTAATCTGCTTGTGCTGCTTGTCTATGGAGGTGGTGAGCTGATGTAAGCCAAAATGTGCACCTACACAGCCAGCATAGGAGACTGATGTTAGCTGTGAGCTACAGGTAATTTTGGGACAACCTGTACTTAATTAGAATTTATTTGTGTATTCAATGACTCACGTTCAGAAGGTTTTGCAAGATCAAGGCTTATATTGTACTCATGGCCTTTATATTCACTGCATGGGTAGTAACAAAAAGACAATACTCTTTGTCCAAGTTGCAAGGTTTCTGCCAATATTTGTCATCTGGGATACATTCCCTATCTCTGCCCTCGCCTTTCTGTCTGAAGTAGCATCATCTGAATGGCAAGACACGTTGCGGTCACACATGCTTAGTGTTTGTTACTTGGCTTATATTCAGACTCCATGAAGGAAACACTCATAAAAATTGTCCTGATCAAAGGACAATAGCAACAAAACTTTGCAGATGTGTTAATGAGATATCTGGGGCTGGACAAACAAAGTCATGCCATTTGAAGGCAGAGCCTTTAATGGATCTATTCTGTGTGGATGCTGGCTGGGATTAATCTCTTTCCAAGAACATCACTTTAAAAGTTCAAATGATTCATCTTCTCCCAGTGAAGCACTGTGGGATTTTGTCTACACAGTTGTGTCAAACCTCATAAGAGTTTCTTAGGTTGAAGCTGTCTGTTTGGCATCATTAACTGCCCTGCAGTTCCTGGCAGTTCTCCTACAGCTTCATGGAGACCAGGAATTTACTCTAAGACACTCAGAAAAATATTTCAGTGTTCTTAGAGGTCAACACCTATATCTCTGTAAAAATCAGGTTGATTTCTTTTCCTCCTTTCTTCCTATCTAGCAAGGTACTTCCACTATCAGACCAGGAGCAGGTACAAAGGGGACATGCACCACAGCCCATTGCTCTTTCCAGCACTAAGGATGCATTGCCATCCTGCGTAAGTGCAAAGATCAACACAAGGGACATGGTCAAGAAGAATCAGGTTCTCCTGGTCCAGGACATCAGCAATGCAGGTGCCACTTAAACTGTGCATTGATCTGTCAGCAGTGAAAAGGACTGATGAGATTTGGAGCCAACCTGTACTGTATAAAAGTTTCCCACAGCAAATAACAACTGGAGTTGCATTGAAGTCAAATTATAAGAATTAATTTCAATAACACTGAAATGTCTCATTCCAACTGCAATTGTTTTGAATTTTATAGCACAGTTACCCCGAAAGTATTCTTTTTAGGGAAACGTTAGGTTGAAAAAAACAGGAAAAGATATTTTTTAAAAAGACCTCATCAGATATCTGTTTGTTTTAAGACACCCCATGCCAAATGAAATTCTGTGGAAGCTGGCAGCTTCCTCTGGTTCATGTATGTACTGTTTCTAACAAGACAAAGGAGTACCTTTAAAACCTTTCACCCAGTGATGTGAAATGGCCAACCAGGTATCTGCCCGGCCCATTGAAGTGCTCTGGTTTGACACGGTTGTGACACCTGGCAGTCAGACTTACTGAAAGACGGAAACACAGATCCTGTGTCTGTCCTCTCACCCTTCTGATTTTTTATTTTTTGTTAAAGACTCCTCTCCAGCTTCCAAGTCCTTCCTGACTATAGCTTATGAATCCTACACTCAGAAATTAAGTGGAAACCACTATGAACCCCTTAAAAGGTTCATTGCTTGAATTTGGGTGTTATTTTGGGAGGGGCATGGTGGTAGAGGTTGAGTGCAGAAAGGTCTGATCCCTATGCAGTCACCATTATTTCTACCTGTTATGCGGACACAAGAGAAAGTAGAAAATAATGTCTCCAGTCACCCAGTCCCCACCCATGCTAGGTGTGCTGCATCTTTTCCAAAGCCATCTCATAGCAACTGATGGTCTTCTGGCTGGCCTCGAGCAGCATTTCAGTAGCGATTAAAATGGTTGGGGATGTGTCTGGGGGAGAAGATATTCCTCTGGCCTCTATTTAAATGAAGCTGCTATTCATTCACTAACGTTTCTAATTACCAGCACTATAATTGAAATACCAGAGTAATCTATTTGAGGAAGGGGAGAGGGGGGCAGAGTGATTTTATTAAAACATGGGTTGGTAAGCTTGGTGCTAATTTCAGCTGAGCAAATGTAATTCAGCTCAGAGGGATGCAGGTAAAGATGAAGAAGAGACAAAGGAATGGTGCAGGCATAGCCATCAAGTGGATGGGGATTTGACATAGTGCTCTTTATTCCCCAGCAGACATTTTGGGGTGATGGTGGGCCCATGAAGCCTCACTGATGTTGGTTCCTTCACAGGGGTGTATATAACCCAGTTGGGTTTGATAGAAGATACCATTTCATAAGAATGAGAGACAAGAGAAGCAGCTCTGGATACTATCAGGTATCATGATCCTGTTGGCAGTGAGGTTTTAGGAGCAATGGGTAAAGGGAAGCCCCTTATTTTCTGTCTTCCCTGTTCTGTTCCCCAGGTCCTAGATGATCTGGTCTTTCTAGGATCTATGACCAGTTCTAAGGCTCTTCGCATGAAAGAAACAACAGCACAGGCCATGCTGGAAGTTTGGGTATACTCCTTTCCGCCCCCTCTCAGGTTTAAACTCCCCACACACTGCACAGTCTTCTTCCACATCCCTGCTCACCCCAAGGCCCAGAGATCCTCCCCCACAAACACGTGGACATGTGGCTCTGCAGCATGCTGGGGAGCAGGAGGAAGCTGCTGGTGGGGTGTTAGGAAGGAAAGAACAGCCTATTGCTGGCCCTGCCTCTCTTGCAAATAGCATTACCCCCGCTTTGGAGAGGCTCAGAGCAGAGTCAATGGTCAACGGAGGTGTTGTGGCCTGGGAGCAGGCAGCAGACATGACAACTGCATTGTTGTCACCCTGGTCTTACTTTTTTTCCAAGCCCTTTACCCTATACACCCTTTCTGGGGGTGTCTCTATGACTTCTGTTGGAATTGAGATTCCCCACGGCAGATCCTGGGTCTTGTTACTGCAGAGCCCTTGTCTGGGTTACATGAATGTCCTCCCACAGAAGCAGCAATCAAGGATCTGCTGCAGAAGTTTAGGACAAGATTGAGCTTACAGATCAAATGTGAGAGTCTTGGTGTCATGGGTGAGGCAGAGTAAATGACAGCCTGCGGTGAATCTGGATGCTGGGGTTTACAGAAGAACCAACAAGACTAGTGCTTTTACCCCACCTGATTATCTCACACACCCACTCACTCACTCCCACCAGCACTACCTTCACGAGGTCTTGACTTCCCTTCCCAGCAGGGAAGTCACTGCTGGTCCAGGCAAAAAGTTTTGTCATTTCCGGTATCTTTCTATTAACTGGAGGATTCAGGACGGGTCACTCCATGAACAAGGTACACGGCATTGCAAATGATGTCAAGTATCTCTGTATGGGCAACGTGAAACTTTACTGTCTGCCGGGATCAGAGCCCAAATGTGTCTCATTGCACACACACACTGTTCCTTTCTGAATCTCTTACCTGGGTCTTAGCCTTGAGAAAAGTTCAGTCATCTCCATTCATTGAGGCTGAAACACATGGCTGGAAAGATTTCGTTCTGAAAAAGACTTCAGGTGAGTATTGCCTATGCCTGTTGTAAAGGTGTTGTAAAAACAGACTGACACATGTATTCCCTTTCTCAAAAAGCAGAAAAACTTAATGGAAACACAGCAGGACAAGGGGCTACAGGCAAAGAAAAGAGCGCTATGGATGACAGACCTATTGAAATGTCTACCAGGGATGCATTTTGACAGCTGATCTTGCTCATCCTTCACCTGAGACGCGTCAAGTTGGTTAGATGAGAGGTTCTCAGGTGGATAGTATATGTAGTGTGGGTGAGACAGGAGTCACTTCACAGCAGCATGCCCTGAGGCCATGTTCTCACTGCGCACTCTGACAGGTTCTTCTCTAAACAGCTGGAAACATTTTCCACATCATCAGTGATACCTAGATAACCACTAACTGCGTCCAGGTCTTAACCTTGACAGCAATCAGTGTGTCTATGTGTCCGTCCCCACAGTCTACCTCCAGGCCTGGCATTAGCATGGAATATGAGTATTTTTGTTCCACATCACATCTTCAACTGCATTGCTTTTCCCCTTTCCCTCTGGCAAATCAGCTATGCAGTTGTAAGCTCTATTGGGACAGTCTCTCCTTTTTTGTACATGATCAAACTCATACTAATGTTCAGCTCTAGAGCTTGATATTGCCTTAACGGTAAATGGCCATGAAAATAGCCAGGCCCCTCCTTTAGATAAGAGCCAGCTATGAGGTCTGGATGTCGCTCCAGATTTCCCCATAGTTTGGGACTGTGCCAAACTGGGGATGTGGTATGAGCTAATCACTCACAGAAATTAGAGGCTGCACTGAAAGGCAAGTGGTTGTTGTGCTGAATGCACAATATTAAGATCTTATCTTGCTTTACAAGCAGACTAAACCCAGAATGAATCAATTATGAGATTAGAATTAATCCAATAATCCTCTGTTCTTCTGTGCTTGGAATCAGATGGTGCATCTGTAAAGATAGTGTTAGTTATGGCAAATGAGATCACCGTTTTGTCCCATTTTATTAAAAGCCTTTCCCAAGTGTTAACAGCTCGGGTGAGAGGTTGAAATGAAATTAAATTGAAATCTCTCCTCTTTTACTGATTGCCATTGTGCACACATCCTTGGCCTCAGCTGCCCAGAGGGGATGGCAAACACAGGAAAGATGCCCTGTGACTGTAGCAATGGGATGCGGAGAAGTCCTGCTGAGGGATTTCCACCCCTGGATGTGGCTGCCAGTGTAGTTGGGCTTGTGGCATGGAGGGAGCCAGAAAACATTACTGACCACCTTAAATTCCTCTTGCAAACTCCTCTTCCAATGCTGCAGCTTGGCCTCGGGGCAAAAAAGCTGAAATGTGCCTCCCTGCCCACCAGTGGTACCTCTCACCAGACAGAGGCTGCACGTGTCCTCTCTCCCCTCGCTTTTTAGAGTCTCGTTTGTCTTGGCCTACATCTGGATAGTTGCTCTCCTGGCTTATCTTTTGCATATGAGACCAGACATGGACAAGCACAATTTTGTCATTTGCCTGCTTTTACTGTTTAACATTTGTGTCTCAAACACGGTGCTTTTACTTAGTGTTCCCTACACTTTTCTCATCTTTTCTTTAAAGAAAAAGCAAACCAAACAAAACCCAAGCCCAAAGTAGTACTCTTACATGCAGTTATAACCACTTCTTATTTGGGCCACCACACTTGAAACTGAGACTTTTAGTGCTCATATAGCTCTGCCACTGGATCCAAGACATGGGAACTGTTGAGCAGCACCATTATCTCTGTGCATGCTCTCAAGGGATGTGTGCAGATGCTGCTCACCTCAGAACTCTTTGGAAAGCTCAGTCATGCCGTGGAGATGGAGAAAGGTGGGAATCAGAAATCCAGAGGTGGTCTTGGCTATGAAGAAGGAACGGGACCTAATGGTTAGAGCAGAAAGCTGAGCAGATTACCGGGCATCACTTTTTTTTTCCCCGGGGGTTTGCAGTGTCATTGTTCATAAGGAAGTTGCCCATTTGGCTGACACTGGAGCCAAACAAGTAGATTTGGCATTTTGCGAGACAAGGATAATTTTGAGGTTATTATCGAAAAGGCTTTGCTCAACCTTCCTGCTCTGTAGTCACCTCATCTGCAAAATAAAGCAGTAAGAGCATTAACAGATCCTGATCAATGACAAGTGTCATGAAATGCATAACACTGAGTATCATCCAGGGGAAGAGATGGGACTGGAACAAGGGAGGAAGAAGATGACTCTCTTCACTGTGCTCCTGCCTGTGTGTCCTTCTGGAAGCTAGGTTTGGTGCAGGGCCTGTGCACTAAAGATGACATTCAAAGTTTGAAGCTTGCTGCTAAGACAAGTGCTTTAGGGCTCTCCCTCTATCACCTTTCAATTCCTTTTTCCAACCAAAGCCACTTGGAAAAAAAATAAAATAGCAGAGAATTTTCATTTCATTCTGCTGAAGAATACCTGGGAAATTTTGTTACAACTTTTCAAAATAACTGCCTGAAGCAGAGGAGAAACCTGGATCATTGCAGCTTTCACAGTTAAAATTGTCAAATTTAGGTGCAACCAAAACCAGAAGTTCAAGAAAAGCATTTTTCCATGTCTTTAACATTAGGGCCCTGCTGATGGAGTGTTGTTTGAAAACTTTAAGAGCTGCTATGACATTAAATGGAAACATGAGCAGAGTGTGAAAGGATCAAGACTTAGAATTTGCCTTTGATATTTAGTTTTATTTTTCTGAATTGCTTACTCTGCAGAAGTCATCTGGCAGTGTAAGAAGGCTGAACTTCTGCTTTTGTATGCTTCTAGCTAGGCAGGAAGTATTGCCAAAGCAGATCTTTATTTCAGATATAGGCACTCAAGAAATGAAAAAAATTGAGTAAAGTAGATGAAGTGGACACTTCTAATGACCCCAGAAAAAGCCAACCCTCTCCTGGAGAATGGCTTGAATGTGAACTGGAAGGTGAGGAGAGTTGTACTGTGTCCCAGAGGTGATAAACAATCAGACTTGATAGAATTAAACCACAGTGATGCTCTGAATAACTGACATAGGAGTCCAAAGCAAAACTCCTCCATCCTGGCACTGAGATTAACAGGTCCCTCTCTGAACTGTGGCTCCCTTGACAGATGGCTCCATTGATGAATCAGAGAAGAAATGTTTAGAGCAACCTGATTAGTGGAAAAACTTCTTAACATTTACAAATATAAAAAGAGATTTTTCAAGAAAAGCTTTGATGGGAACTGTGGTTCCTCTTCTCAATAGTTCAGTCCTGCCCAAGGGGGTGGCTTATTCCTGGTGGCTTCAGCCACTTGACTTGATCTCCAAGTCAGCCCTTAAAACAAGCCCTTAAAACATCTATGCCCTTCAGTTAGGAGCAACAAAACTTCATCCATTCCTAGGCATTGTTTTAGACACTGGCTGGTCTCTTCAGAGGTGCTGCATCATGTTCAGTATCACCTCAGCTGCACACTTCATCATGTATCTGTGTAAGCATTGGAGGTGGACAAGTGCATCTTTGGCAGAAGAAAAGATCTCTACAATGGAGCAAAAATGCAGTCTCTCTACCTTTTTGCTGCTCTTGTCCTTCTAGAGGGAAATGTTAGCTCTATGTGACAAGAGAACAAGCAGGTAAGTGAGAAATAAGGAGTAATTAAGAAAATTATTGTGCAGCCTCATACTTTGGTTGCTAAACTCTTTCAGATCTTTCAGAATCTATGTAGCAGATTTTCTTACATCAGCTCCATCCTGAGGGATTTTTTTTCATCTATATTCAGAACCCGGTCTCCTAAACTCCTGCTCCAACCCACCTCTTCTTTTTGAATGGGTGCTGAATACTTCTAAGTAAACAGCCTAACTTCCAGATGCCCCCAGTCACAGGGATCGGTGTTCTGCAAGAACTGGTTGCCTGTCAGACTTTCTCTTTTGAGTGTTCCATGAGAGATAAGCCTAAGTATGGCAGGGACCAAGATGGAGCGAGTTCATGCAAATCTGAAACCAGAGATATGTTTTGCAATGCAGCAGGTCTTGTGTCAGGCATGAATGTGTCTAACTGCACATACAGGATGGAAGAGGGAGGGGATGTATCCTACTCATGAGTGGAGAATGCTGGTTATCAAAATTTCCTATTGTTAATACTTTCTAAGGGGAAAAAAAAGATAGGATTAACCCAGGCAGACTTTTTTGCTTCTTTATTGTGACTAAAATGATAACTTTGCAGCTCTAAACTTGAGGAAATGACAGGAATGACTTCAAAAGCAGCCCAGCTCATGGTGATTAATCTCATCTCAGTATGCCTGAGAGAACAAAAAGTGACTTGAACTGGGTGCGTCAGGCTGTCCTGGTACACTGCACCCTTGTACTCACCAGTTTGTCCGCCTCAAAGATGTGGCTTTCCCTGGGGTGAAACACGCAGTATGTCATACTACTAAATACCAAAAGCCAAATGGGAAGAGGAAAGTTAGGATGAATTCTTCCATATATTGAGTTAAGCAAGCAGATTTACACCAACACAAGATTTGGTGCACTGTAATCAACAGAAACTGAAGATCAGATTTCCAGTTAGCGTGCATTTTAAGTTGTACCCTTGATCTAAAGCCCTTCTCCAACACCATAGCTGAAAAAACAAATTGCAGTCCTCAACAGCAAGGTATAAGCAACAGCTCCATGAATATGTAAAGACCTTTCAGATGGTATTTTAAAACAGCGTTCAGTAACCATTATGCCACAGTTAACTGACTTCACCAGGCTTAAAAACAGGAGTCTTTAATTACAGTCATTTATATTTCCAAAGATAGACCATAACATATTTATAAACAATCTGTGCACTTGGTGAGTAAATGACACATGGCATGAATCATTCGCTAACAGTTCTTATATAATATTCAAAGTGGGCATGAATGTTTCATGAAGGATCTTCCATCGCTGAACTTGGTAGGAAACCGAGCTTTCTTCCTTTCCCATACATGCTTCCTAGAAAGCCTCTTCTGTCCCTTTCTCTTCTGCAAAAGCCCTGAAAGACTCAGAATTCCTGGCAGAAAGAAACACCTTTGGATTTGCCAGGCTATCTCCAGTGCTGGACCATTGCAACCAAGATTTGGAGCACGTGTGCTAGGAGTGCAGAGAAACATATTTTGTCCCAAGGAATTACCTCCAAAATACCAAATCTCTTGTGTCTCATGGATGTAGCACCAGTCCCTCACATGCCACAAGGAGATACTGCCTTACACATCTGAGATGTTCAATATGTCATGTCAGAGATGAGAAAGGCAAAGGATGGGAGATTGGATTTGCAGCCACTCAGAGGGTTTAAAGGTTCGTCCTGGACATGGAAGCACTGAGGTCATGTCCCTGGTGCAAAATCACTGAGATTTAACAGTCCCTTTAGTGGTGAGAAAGGATTGAATCAGGTTCCATCAATGATAGACATGGACAAGCGTTGATGCGGACCTTAGCTCAGTGCTAACCATGGAGCTCTATGGCCTTGCAGACTGCTTGGTCAAGAGCATGGTGATATCCTAAGACCTGAGTTCATTCAGAGGTGAATGGAGGTGTTCACACACAAGCAGAAATCCTCGGTCTTCTGTCGGACATTATCATCCTTCTCTTTATAAATCCTGGCCCAGTTGACTGTGTGGGCTTTGTGAGGTTTCCTGATGTTAGTCCCAGACACTGCCCTGACATGTGGTGTAGTACTGTGCATATCTGGGCACCTCTCTGTTTGTCCTCTTCGGCCATGTGTTGCGTTTGGTTAAAGGCGTTTGCATAGCACCGCACACAATGGGGAACACACAACTGTCAAAAACACATCAGGCACATTTCTGGAGGATAGGCCCTAGAGAGCAAGTCCTGTGAGGAGTGGTCGGGAAAACTGGGGTTGTTTAGTCTGGAGAAAAGGAAGCTCAGAGGAGACCTTATCACTCTCTACAACTACCTGAAAGGAGGTTGTAGCGAGGTGGGGGTCAGTCTCTTCTCCCAAGTAACAAGCGATAGGACAAGAGGAAATGGACTCAAGTTGCTCCAAGGGATGTTTAGATTGGATATTAGGAAAAAGTTCTTCACCGAAAGGGTTGTCAGACGTTGGAACAGGCTGCCCAGGGAAGTGGTGGAGTTGCAATCCCTGGAGGTAGACATGGTGCTGAGGGACATGGTTTAGTGGTAACTTGGCAGTGTTAGTTCAGTAGTTGGACTCAATGATCTTAAAGGCGTTTTCCAACCCAGAAGATTCTATGCTTCTATGATTCAATGAATAATCACAAAATGTCCTAGACGTTTCCCTAAGCTCAAGGCATCCGTAAATTATTAGTTACCAGAAGCTGGGTCACTATATCAGGGAAGAATAATTTTCTAGGGTCATTTCCAATTGCATTTCTTGTGTCTCATGTTGTTCTCCAAGGTCCCTGGTCCTGGCCAGTGTCAAAGCAGAGGTGTTTGGACTGATGCACACAGATACTTTTTCCTTCCAGCCCATGGCCTTCTTAAACCCAAAGCAACAAGTCAGAATATTATGGGACCGCAGAAGAGGAGAAACCCAAGCTAGCTGCCTCCCAGTGTAAAGAAGGGAGCTGGGGCTATGAAACCCCTGAGTTTTGGCAGGACACATTTGGGTGCTGCATGTTCTGCAGTTGTTCTGAGCAAATGCGCACACTGACGTCAGGAGAACATCTCACCTGGGGAAGAGGCAGGCAATAAAAGGCTGTTTTGTTGTTTGTTATCCTCACTCAGCTTTTATGAGGCTTATCCAAACCTCAGATGGCCACAGTGACTGTTGCACAACAAAGGGGTGAAGCTCTGGTGTTCAGGGGAGATCCCACATTTGAGTCTGATTTTCTTACTTGTTGGCAGGGCTGACATGATGTGATCTGGTAACCGGCAGTAATGCCAGCCTTGCGTTTTATCGTCCCTTGCTACATTTGTGCAATTTATATTTCCATTTATTGGAAAGATCTTCAGTGAAGGGATGGAGAGCAAGGTTATATTCATACGCATAGCTCAAATCCATCTCTCTTGTTAAATCAGTTATTGGTGCAGCTGCCCAAAGCCAGTGTCTTGGCATAAGCAGGGATTTATGTCCCTTTTCTGAGCTTCACTGTGTGCAGCAGTATGTAAAGTTTAAATAGGAATGGATCAGTGAGAGAATGCAATGTTTTCCAAACTGTATTTTGGCAATCTGCCTACAAAAGTAAGATGTTTTCTATTGCTATTGTAAGATGAAATGAGTTGCTGGTTTTCAGACAACTCTTGTCAATTTTGAACAAGGCACACAGAGATACATAGAGGTTCTGACTACCCTTCACCTCTGTGATCCTCATGCCAGATTAAGGCAGAAGCAGCACTGGTAACAAAATCTGAAAAGTAAAAATTGAAGCAAATCTCCAAATGAGAAAGACTGAAGTCCGTTTCTGAGGTGGATCCGTGTTATTTCTAGCTGCTACTAGAGACTTAAGTGATCATGTGGTACAACCTTCCTCTTACTGTCCACCCAGTGTCATCAATATCTCTCCTTTCCCACCAGCCATTTTGAACCACATTTGATAAAGGAGTATTTAAATTTCTGTATTTTTTTTTTCTGTAAAAGTCAGCAGAGTAAAAAATTCCCAAGTAAGGGCTGTAGCTGTGGACTACCACAGCACTGATGATTTTGCTTGTCTGAAATCACCTCCCAAGAATTAACTGTAGGGCAAAATAGGTCGGGAATAATGGGGGCAATAGGAGAGCTGGGGGAGTGGTGGGGTATAGTGGGGACTACAGGACACGGCAGAGAACTGGAGGCACTTGTGTCATGTAGAACAGAGGCAGGGCTGTTCTTGGAGCTGGGCTTAATATGGCGAAGAGGAGTAAGAACACAGGGCATGGGAAATTAGGCTCCATCATTTCTACTCCTTATGGAAGAGTCTGATTCTCCTTCACCTGAGAAGTCATATTTTCTTGTAAAAAACATTAGCTTGGGATAAACAAAACATGCAGCAAAATGAGTTCATGCTTTTAGTGACATTCCTAGGGAAAAGCTGATGAAACACCCCAGGGAAACATCATAGAATCATAGATTCTATGGTTTGGATTGGAAGGGACCTTAAAGATCATGTAGTTTCACCCCCCCTGCCACAGGCAGGGACACCTCCCACTAGACCAGGTTACTTATCCTCATTACATATCCTGTGCTGTTCGAGCTCCATGGGGTCATTTTCTGGCAGCTCAGCACCTCCTGAAAACTTCTGTAAAGAAGTAACTGGCAGCTGCCACAGCTTTGTCACAGCTCAGAGGCAAAGACCATTTTAACTCGTTCTGTGCCTGTACAGCACCTAGCACATAGGGAGCCTAGCTGTAATGAAGGCTCTAATGTGCGATGATGATATAATAAATACATAATCATACTTCTAGAAACTTTCTGCTTTCGCCTATTAGACTTCAAATTCCCTAGGCTCTGATGGATGTTCACCTCACTGAACTTTCCAGCCAGGTAGGATAATGTTTCTTTGTGTGGACAGCAGTGACTATTTACGTGAAGAATCCTTTGCTAGAGAAGTGGCTTTATTGATACATGACAGCTTGGACAGCAGAGGTTATTTGAGTCATCCTGTTCTGGTTTTGCCATTTTAATTTCCTTACAAGCCCCAAGGGTCAAATGAAAGCATGAATGAATAAGTAAGAGGATGCCCATTTGCAATACGTACACAATTGTCTTCCTTGGAGCCTCCCCTATCTATAGCCAAGTGTCTCAAAATTACATCAGGCAAATACCACAGAGAACTGTTCTTTCTTCACTTTCATTAAAACATGCTGTTCATAGCAGCAATAAAGCGTATCGGTTTTAAATGGACCTAGATTTGTATTTTATACAGGCTGCTCAGTTGTTGTTGTTGTAATAATAAATGATATGGAGACAATTTCAGATTGTTCTGACAAAAATCAGGACTCCTAAGGGGAGTCTGCCTCGTGTACATGAAGTTGTAGCTCTGAGCAACCAGCTAGGAAGATGCAATTAATTTCCCCCTCATGAGTAAAGCCATTATATAAAATACCACAGTTGCCTTGAGGGCCAAATTGCAGGCACTGAATTATGTATTATCAAAACTGACTTTACAATGATGTCTTCATGGGCACTTCTGTGGCTTGTGAATGGAAAGCGAACGGCAGTCAGCTGCAAGGATCTTATTTGCCTCTCACTTGCTGTAAACAATACACTGCTAACGTGAAGACTTTAATGAGATGGAGTGACATTGCTCTTTCCCTTGAGGTAGTGGCACAGAAAGGAGAGGAAACCATGGGAACTCTGCTTAACTATACTCTGTATATTATTAGGTCAGCCCAAGTCCACTGGTCTTTGCCCAAGATTTAGAGGTTTTCCAGCCCGTTTCTCTCCTGTTTGAACAAGACCCCTACAAGACCTAAGCTGAGCTTCTACTTCCAACCTACTGGAGCCATTTTATGCCTGGGATGAAGGTCTGAAGTTTAGCATCCACTTTGGGTACCTACTGCTCCAGGACTTAACGCACGATGGACAGAAACCTTCCCCAGTAAAAACAGTGTGGAAATTCATGGAAGGACTCAGCATCTCCCTTCCATAGACACTGCACTGGCTAGTAATGTTGAGGTTTTCCTTGTATCCCATGGGGAAAGAGAGGGAGTAACCGAGAGATTAAGATCGTATCAGTGCACTTGTCAGCCAGCAAAGGGCATATCTGATGAGCCAGATAGCAGGTGTAAAGTCCAGCAGGTCAAACCAGATCAAAAAGGAGTTATTAAGGAGTATTTTCAGCTGGGTATTCACAAGATACATTTCTACACAGCAAAATCCTTTACATTTCACAATTTCAAGCCAGTGAACCAACACCCTGTATGTGTTATTTATCCTCAGCAAGCAGACACGAGGTAAGAAAAAAAAATTGCAATGCCTGGAGCAAAATTGGATGGTTGCTCAGTGATAAGGGGGCAGTGGGTTTCATTTTTCATGTGTGTTTTCCCCTCTTGCTGGCTTCTGATCTCAGTCATGACTGATTCTGTGAGGCAGGTATTCATAATAAAAGAAGCAACTGCTTAATTAAACTTTAGGTGCTCTGAACTATTCAAACACACATTAGCAAGGGAAAAATGCATATTTCTTTTGGTAAATGATTGTCACACACTCTCTTGTGGCCCAGGATTCATCAGCAGTCCAGTGAGACACATTTTGCTCATCTTACAAAAGATAAAAAATAAATCAAGATTGCTTCTTTCCCTTCAGTCTCACATTGTGGCAAATGAAAAGTCTCCAGACGGCAGGTAAGGGAATGAAAGTCCACTTCAGGAGAGGGAGCATCCCACAGGACAGACTGCTTCAGTACGAGAATTGAAGTTTTCCTGGTCTGGCTCTGAACAAGCATGAGACCTTTCCAAGCTTGAAGTCACTCTGAGAATCTCCCTCTAGAAAGCCTATGATCATTTAAAACATGTAGAACTACCTGCTAAAAGAGGTAATTATTCCTTAACAGAGGAAAAATAATTAAAACATTTCAGACAAATAATGCCTGACTAGGGAGATGGGGAGATCCTCCCTGCCTCACCCCTCTTGCATATGGAGCAATGCAAACATAGAAGAAAATCTGAATATTCAACCGTCCCTGAGGGATTCCCACTTTATTTTCTTATTCAGATTGCCTGGGCCATTTGCCAACTTTCCTCTGTGCTGTGAAGGCAAACCCAGAGCTTACTGGCCTTTCTTCTGGTCCTGAGGTGTTCCTGGGAGCTCATGAAACCCCAGCTGGCAAAGCAACCTCACTGCAGAGAGCAGAATGAGTCTGTATGTTGTGTATGTGTGCTGGGGAGAGGTGTGACCCAGCGGACTCCCTGACCCAGCTGGGCACATCCACATCGTAAGCAAGAATGTGCCTGTCTGGGTTAGAAAGAAACACTCCTGCTCTTGTTTCATTAACCAGGCAGAAAAAATTGACGCTTACCGAAAAACTTTTAAATTCATCAAAACAACAGGTGAGCAATGCTGAGCAATAAAGACGTGAAATGGCTTTACATTTGGATAAAATGTCAGCTGGCATTCTCTATCTAGCTCAAAAGGATTTATTAGAGCCACAGAGGTGAGCTGCTCTGACTGAGCTAAAAAAGATGTCACGGATCTCCAAAACACCTTTTCTGAGCTCAGCTCTGTGCTTACTGCCTATTGTGATCTGCTCACACAACCGCTGGGCCACTCCATCCATAATCTACTGAGATAGCACAAGTTTGCTTTTACTCTTTAAAGAAGAGGTTTTGTTCCTAGCCTTGGCCAAAGGGTAACAGTTACAGAAATGTTGGTTGGGAGGAATCTCTGGAAGTCTTTAGACCTATCTCCTTCTTGAAGCAGGACTGTCACCAACACTAGAAGGTGACCTGTGCCTTTATCTAGCCCACAAAAATCTTCCTTGGATGGAGACTCCACCACCTCTGTTGATGACCTGCTTGACAGCAGCGGGTTCAAAGTGTTTACTCACATAGTTATGTTGGCAGATTTGACATTAGCGATAACTTAGGACAATGTGAAAAGGAGCTTATTCCCCTTAAATCTTCTGTAAACAGTCACTAGCCCTGCTGAAACCAGGGTGAGCTCTTGGGAGAGCAACAGCCCCTGTTTTTTGTCTGCACAGTGCCTGACCCAGGAGTTTGCTCATGACTAGGTTTCCTAAGCACTATGCTGGTAAACATGAGTAATAATAATAACAGCAAAGACCACAAATCTTAATGCTAGAAATACTTTAGTGAGGTCTGTGGGAACCCTTCTCTGTCAGGAAAGGTTGGAAGACCCATAAAAGCCTTTTTTCATAGCATCTTTCTTTCAAGAATTCCCTGCAGCTGATAGGAAATGCAAAGGAAAAATAAAGACCAAGACTTTGATAGAATTTTGAATTTTTCTGACTTAAAAGAAAAGCCAATAATAGTTATCATATAACACACTTTGGCTAGGCTATCTGATCCAACTACGTCTATGCTGGTTTGCTCCCATAAGGGTAGCGTTATACTATTTAAGGTCCTTTTGGGCAGCCTTATAAAAAGAGTTGTCTGTCATGACAGTCCGTTCTCAGCCCAGGATCCATTCCCAGACAATTCAGCCCCTCCTCTGTTGGGAAGAAAAGAAGGAAAAATTTGTTTTTGACAAGGTAAAAGGCAAACATGTAATATGTGTTCAGTTGAAGTGGCTGCCTGTTTACCAAACCAAAGAACTGAAAGGGTTACCACCCAAACTCTCTGTTCAAAGAATGTCCGTTAGCCAAATTGGAGGATTTCATGAAAGTCTTCGAGTTAGTTGTTTTCTTTTATATCCAGTAGGCAACATGCCCTTTTGAACGGTGGGGAATCAGAGCTCAATGCACATTAACCCCTAGTTTTCCTTAATGTAGGCTGGACCTTGTTCCCAACACAAGAATGTTGTGGTTTGAAATGAAGGAATCCCCTTTTTTTTTTTTTTCTGAAAATATGGAGTACTTTAAAACCTTAATAGACCTTTGAGGCATTTATGTGATCCACAATCTAGACAGAAAGGTTTCATAACATACAAGAAGTTTCACTGAAATCACAGCCTTCTATTTGAGCACTCCATCTCCAGCAGATTGTGACTTGATTCTGCAGGATGCTGGGCATGACTGAGAAGATGGCTGGTACCCCGTGGGGTTGGTTTACTGTGTAGGTTATCATTGGGCAGCAGTTGAATCAGGATTGATGGAAAGATATCAGATCCCAAAATTTACAACTGCATTCTTGACAAACTCCAAAGACTTGCAGTCCTTAAATTCAGTCTTGCTGCCATGTACAGGCAGAAGCAGAATGAAACCAGGCCCTTTGAGCCAAAAGCTTAGAAACTGTGATCTGGGAAATTAAAGTACCCATGTTTTTGTACTCTAAATGTGAGCTTCATCTCACCTAATGCTGACTAAAAGGCAGATATTGTTACCCACACGACTCATGACTCCCTTTGTAGTCATCTATAGGGTGTGAGTCATCTCATCCTAACGTAGATGTGTAGATTGCATGAATCACATTTATAGAAGTATCTTCCTCTCTCTGTTGACAATGTAGCTTAGACAACTAGCTCAGACAGGGCTGTCAACACTGTGACTGCCTAAAGATACAGAAGACAAATCCCACACTTTTGTTCCTTCCTTCAGCTCACAAAATGCAGGAGTGTGGTCTGCAGGTAGAATTTGAATGTTGAAAAGAAACTTTGATCAACTTCACTGGAATGTCACTGTCGCACCCTCTGAAACTTTAGCCCTACTAATTTCAAATGTCTATATCCGTCATCTTCAACCACTGAGATCACCAAAGCTGGAATCACATGTATGGTGTAAAAACATCAATAACTAAAACATCACTAAAAGTTAGCCCTACTAGTTGTTGAGGTCTCCTGCTTATTAACCATTCTTGTGCTGGAAATATACCAAACTACAGAAGAAAAAAAATAAGTTAATCTGGGATGCGTAAAGGTTGTTAGCATGGTACATTTCTCTCTGAATGACTGTTCATTGATCTTAACCTTCTTGGATTCACTTTAGTTCATCTTAGCATCTTTCCTCTTAAACAAAAGGTCATATTCTGATTTCCTTTTTCGTTTTTCATGTCCCTTTACTCCTAAATCATCCTGTTGCCTCCAGTGAGATTACTCTGAGTGGTGCACTATGGGAGGGGAGGAAGCATTCTGCCCAGAGTGACTAATTTGGAGTTTTAGCTCCTTTCCTGAGGCTTCATTTTAATCTTTTCTGTTTATTCCATTATTCATGTCTCAGTCTGTAGCTACTCCAAAGCCTGCATTGTAGTTTCTGTCACAGAGATGCATCTTTTGAACGCAATGGGGTCCTTTCTCAGAGGTGCTGAACTGCCTTTTGCTGTTCTTTGGTGATTTGCTGAATACAACCTCCTTTTGTTATTCTTTTCTTCCAGTGTGTGATCACTTCACAGCTGAGCATTTTCTGAATGTGTTAGCCTTTCCTGCGCGCATCCTGCTCCACAGATATGGTGTCCTTGCATTTTCAGAAGCTGCTGTGGGTCCATGGGCTTACTCACTCTTTTGTTCTAGTTAGAACTTGCCTCAGTGGGTGCTCACAGTTGCACACTGTCAGAGGGTATTGTATTATCACTGGTTCCTTATCTGACGACCGGTTGAATTCCTGAGATGTAAAAAGATGGTCCTTTCCTCTTCAGAGGTAAGGGTACTCAGCCCTTTTGAGAGGTCCATCCTCCAGTTCCATAATGTTCTCTTTTTGAATCAGTAATAAATTTATTTATTTAGTCCAGACAGGAATTTGCTATTCCTTTTTAGAGTTATCCAGACCACAGTTATCAAAGTAACTTCCATTGATCCTTATGGTCTAAACTGACTAACTTTTGAAGGGTATTTTGTTCTGGTGAGCTGGACCAAGCCTACACCAAGCGGAAAAAAAAAAAACAACAAAAAAGCACAATGAAATGAAAGCTTCAGGAGGCAAAGCCAGCTCTCAAGAGACCAGAACAGCTTAGGTGTGTGAAGCTGTTAAGATGAACACTAGTTACGCCTTCTGAGGTTTTATTTACCTTGCAGAGAGGGACACAGCTGAACGAGATGGGTCTGGAGAAGAGACTGGGCTTATCCAGAGACACCATCATTTTCTTAAATATTCAGTGTTGGTTCCCTGGAAATCCCATTCCTGATGTGTGTATAAAGCAGTGTCTTACAGTGGTGTTGTCCAAGTCCTCTACACCGTACTGTAAAGGGGAGGGAAGAGATAATGGTACTGATTAGAAAGGCAAGGCAATTCTTCCGGGGTGGGGTGGGGGGGGATCAAATTCTATTTTAATTATTATAGTTTGCAGCTAACGATTTTAGGTCCAGCTGTGACTGGATCCGATTCATCTCATTTCTTTAGACGTTACTGGTTTTGTCTTATTTATCCAGTGCACCACCCATTGTTTTATAGTTCTCTGGTTCCTTTTCAGCCCAGGGTGCAGTTACCTGAATTTTGTAAATACCAGAAAACAGTACACTTGGAGGAGATGTCAAGAGGCCACCAAGTCCCTGCAGTTTTCTAAAGGCAGCATTGACTGCACTAGGTCATATGGTTGTACAATATGTTTCATTCTGCTGGAAGCCTGTTTCCTCACTTTCTTTACAAAATCAATTTCATCCTGGAAAAATATGAACTATTCTGTCTGGGCTCTTCTGCATGTTTCCAAGGCAATGATTCCTCATTACAAAAGCAGAGTCTATCACAGATGTTGGTCTTAACTTTGCCATCACTTACTATGGATCTTAAAACTCCCATTGATTTCAATTAATCAACATTTTTTACGTCACTCAAGTTAAATACATGTTAAGGAATTTGCTGCCTCATGGAGTCACAGGGCTGGAAAGACATTAGGAGGTCTTCTAACCCAAGTCTGGATGAGCTTTACCTACTTCCTTCCTGACTTATGTCTGCCTAATCTGTTTGCAAGGACTGATATGAGGAGAGTTGAAATGGAAAAGGGGAAAATATGACTTTGAAGGAGATGAAAAAGGATTTAAAACAGCCTATATCAGTTCCAGCCAAGTCTTTCTTTGGTTTGTTGATCAACAGACAGTCCCTACCAGTGTGTATTGCTATGCTTCTGCCAGATAGCAAGATACAAGTGGTGAGGTCTTACCACTTTGAACTTTTCTCTGTGTCTTTTTCATCTCAGATTTCAAAACCCGTGAGGTTGCACGGTGGTCTTATTTGACAACTCAGTAACTGTTAATGTTTTTGGAAAACAGCCTGAAAACAGGCACTCTTGCCTTTGACAGCAACATGCAATAATAGTAACACCCTTTCCTGAGCCTGCAGCTAACGCAGAAACTCTTTGAAAGCCAGTAAACATGCATTTTGCTCTAACCCTTGTCACCTCCTTCCTTCACAGCCTCTGGCTGGAGGCCTCCTCCCTCCTCTATCTGACACACATTTTGCACAAGGAGCAGAAGTTGATGCTTTAGCTACAGAACAGAGAAGAAATAACAGCTTTTCTTTGTTTAGCATGCAGAAAACTCTCAACTGAATTGTCCTCTGTGTGGTATCACTTCAGCAGATGGGACTGAAAACCTCGTATCCAGGGAAACTGTTTTCCTTTCCTAAGATTTCACAATCTCTGCTGTGAACAATTCCAACACTTGGGATTCATTGAAAAATTACACACCTCTGGAATCAACTTGTTCAATGCTGTGGCATTTGTTGGCCTTGGTAAGGCTTCCTCTCAAACATGGGTGCATGAGGAGAAAGGAACTGGGTTTACCAGGCAGAATGTTTGCAGGAAGACGTAACAGCAGTGGAAGTAGCCTGTTATGTGGAACAATTTGCCATTAGAAATAAAATGCAACACGTTTTTTAATGGTTTGATAAGGCAGCAAAGTCTGGCAGCTGTTCATTTGTTGGACCTGAATGCCTTTGTCACATGGGATGGATACCTGAGCATTAGACGGTGAGTGTGCTTTGAGGAGATGTTAATGGACTGTGACTCTTCTGTCTCCCTGGATTTGTATGGTCCTTGAAAAAGGAGTGTAAATGTAAATGAATTCATTTTTAAACACAGGATTGAGGGAAGTTTATATGCACCCTGGGGTGCACACGCATCATAGGGTATATGAACAACCCAAAATGTTGATGCAGTCAAACTCTGCCTGTTCTTTAGCCCCAACTCCACCGCTTACAAGACAGAACAGTTAGATTTCAGAGTGTAATATCGGGAAAAATACCTGTGTTTTCATGAATCCCACTTTTACCATTTTCAAAATGTGAACAAGGTTTACAAATAACCTATGATTAAATGAACCACAGATTAGATAAAATATGGGACTTAAAGAAATGATCAACTTCTGATGAGATGATAATGCCGGTCATCTTGTTCTGTCATGCCAAAGGGCTTGGGGTTTTGAAAGAAGCAATAAATTGCTAGTGGAGCTGGGCTTTGTAAGACTCTCTCTTTGATTCTTACATGAGAACGTATGCATGTGACCTGTTGACCACAGGATGAAGTCAGTCTGTGTTTTTTGTCTTCATTTTAGGTTGACCAGTCAGACTCAAACCCATGAAAAAAAAACCTCTCAACTTTTAATTGAGACTAATTTGATCTCAACCTCCCCAGATGGTCATCACTTTTCAAGAAAATTATATCCCTGAGGTTGCAGGTATTATGCATTTCACATTTCTTGGTGGGACTGGAACTACTAGAGCTCCTTGGCAAGAGCTGGGAGCAGAGGCAATATTAGCAATCTAATACCTTTTGGAGAACTCCTTCTCAGATGAAAGATCATCCAAATATCCTTGGTGATATCATGTCTCGGGTGATATCAAAATAGAAAGTTCCATCTTAACATGAGGAGGAACTTCTTTCCTTTGAGGGTGGCAGAGCACTGGAACAGGCTACCCAGAGAGACTGTGGAGTCTCCCCCACTGGAGACATTCAAAACCCTCCTGGACGCTGTCCTGTGCAACCTGCTGTAGGTGACCCTGCTCTGGCGGGGGGGTTGGACTAGATGATCTCCAGAGGTCCCTTCCAACACTGACCATTCTGTGATCAAGGAAAGAATGTTGGTATTTTTTTTTGCTGGGCAAAAGCATTCAAAAATATTTTTAAAACTTTCAGGGTAACATTGTTTTGTTATTTTATTCATAGCAGTCTTGATAAGATCAGGTCTTCCCATTTGTGAAAAATAGATGACATTAACAGAAGAGCATTTAGTAACTTAGGAAAATGATTCATGGTTTAGCAGATAAAATAGCCTGGGAAGATGTCCAGATGCTGTAGAAATTGTTGCTGCTGCTGCTGTGGACAAGGAACACTGCTGAAAATATTTTTTTTTAAAAAAATGATGTGGATGATAAGGCTTTTTCATAAATGCAATGTAAATGCTATTGAGGCATTAGTTTCTGTTGATTTATCACAATGGATTTTGCATGGGATGAAAATTTCATGTAAAAAAACAAAATATTTGCCCTGTTTTTTTTAAGATGCAGTTTGCAGATCTAATGGTATTAAGAATGAGAAGGACATTCCTAGGGGAATGTGAAGTCCTGCACTCTCCCCATGTTAGCAGCTCCTTCAGGCAACACATCCCACACATCCCACAACATCAAAGTGTCCAAAAAATTCATCTTTATATAAAATGATCTTGAATAAACCAGCTGCCTGTTGCTGTCAACTCTTCCTTTTCTTTTTTTTTTTTTTTGCCAGTTCCTCAGCATCACCATGGAGCATCTCACATGCTAAAGAAGCTCCTGATCTGCTGACAGCTTGGGCAGAGGAGCAGCATCATTGAGCCGTGCCAGGGTGGGAGTGGAGAGACCTGGAGGAGTGGTGAAGGTGTCAACCCTCTGTGCCTGCCACATGTCATCCTGAGCTGGGAGGGAGGCTGCTTTAGATGCCAGCAGCCTCCCAGGGCAAAGCATGGGGGGACCCAGCTGTGCCTTCCCCATGTACTGCATGGGGTGCTGCAAATCTGCCTCTCAGGTGCAGAAAGCTGCTGACAGATATCACAGGATCAGGGACAGAAAGACACATCGTTTTGGAGAGAGCAGTGATGATTTCGCAAGCGCCAGCCTTGGTTCTTCCCATACAGTCAGGAACATGGAGGTCCCTGACATTTTATAGCATCAGATTATGGGACAGAGGATGAGGATTCTTGCTACTTGTTTTTCAATCTAATCTAAACCCCTTGCTTAGGCTGCACAGCAGACTGTTATTTTAATTCTGTTTTGGCTAATAGCTTAAAAATTGTGTGATTTGTGAGAATATCTCTAAAAACAGTGGGTTGGGTCACAAATCAGAGAGTGAATAATTACTAATTAATCAACCATCAGACTAATAATGGGCCTTCAGTTTTGCCAACAAACCCCACTTCTAAATCGCTCCCTCATTACCAATAACTACCAATTTAGAGGCTGTGTTATTGCACTAGTTTTATTAATGTCACATTCAGAAGGATACTGTAGCAATAAACTGGCATAAGGCTGTAAAAAGAGGGTTGCTGTACATATTAATAATGTATTTTATAGTGCAGTTTAATATTCTGAATACAAGCTGCCTTGCTTTATAATCAGAAGAGGAAAAAAAAAAGCTAATCAATCATCCTTACCTATTCTTACAGTGGCCAGCTAAATAGAGTCATGGTGATATATGTGGGGATAATATCTTGTGACAAAAATCTTGTTATTAAGCAACACTATTATTTCTAATTTGTTATAATGCTTTATAATAAGCTTAACAATATGTTTCTAAATGATTTATAGGGTGGGGCTTTCTTAAGCAAGAGACGGCTTCAGTCACTCCAGGAGGTGTGCTTCATGGCTGATGAGGAGCTGGGAGGGAAGAGGAGATCTCTGGGCAAGAGGGTAGCGCTTTTGTTGTGGGGGCTTAGTCTGAGGCTGGGCACTGTCCTTCCTCCAGGTGGGAAAAACAGCATCCCCGATGCTAAAGCTATAGCAACCAAGGAGCAGCCAGGAAACTGCTGTTGGTTTTCCCCATCCTGGCTCTGCCACAGAAGTCTCTTACTTTCCCTTTGAATGAGATAGTTGAGTCCCAATCTGCACACATGTAGAAAACTGTACGGTTTGGGGGTTTAAACACTTCTATGTGTTCACATCTTTGCTCTCAGTCATAAAACTGGCATGTTTTGTAGCATTTCCCTACAACAACAGGGTGATGAAGGAAGATGAATTAACAGTTGCAATATACTCAGATAATATGATGAGAGAGCCCAAAGAAATACTCAGGAAGAGGAGTCTTTGCCTTTGCTCCACGTCTCCATTGCCTTTCCTGCCTCCACACTGACCACCAGTGGTCTTGATTTAGCTGCTATTAAATATACACACCTGGCTTTTTTTTCTGGGAAGGAGGGATGAAGAGTTCCTGGGAATATTCAGTTGGAAAGAGACTTGGACAGATCAGATGGATAGTACAACATGGGCAGAACTGCTTGGGAGCTGTGGCAAGGATACCAAGGCAATAAAACAAGTCTTCTGACCAAACATGATCAATCCAATGGCATAACGTAAGCAGCGGCTTCCTCAGGGTCTTCTCTTTGCTCCACATTTAACACCTTGTCATGATGGGGTCAGATGACTGAACGAGTCCTTCTAAGAGCTGTCTGTGGAAGATGGTGTATGTGACTCTGCTCTTTCCCTTCTGCTCTTCCTTGCTTGGAAAAGGAAGGATTCTGGTTCTACTGTCAGTCACAGCTGCAACACCTGTTTCATATGTAATAAATTGTAGATCAGAATGACCTACCAGAGGGCAATTGGCCCAAGCAGGTGGACGACTCAAACCATGCAGGAAAGTAAGGAGAAGACTATCAGCTTTGAGAGATGCGCGTGACTCCCCTCACTGCTGGCAGCTTAACTTCAGGTGGGGGATGAGAGAGGTGAGGATGGGAGGAAGTGGCAGAATAAAGCACGCTGAAGGGATAAGCATGGTTTTGCACTTAAAACCTTGACATCCAGCCAAGGGTTCTATTTTCCCCATTGTGAGATGATTGTTCCTGTGTGCCATGTAAGCGATGGGCTTCTAACCGTAGCTGCAGCCATTAATTTAACAAAAAGGACAGCACTTCAGTTCCTTTCCAGTGGAACATAGACACAAATGATAATGACTCTGATTATGGTCCCAATTGCTGGTGATGGGCAGGGCTTCTTCCATTCCAGCACACTCAGGAATGTGGCTGGAAAGCTTCAGTGTCAAGGAGTGTAACTGTGATTTTATAACTACTGTGAAGTTTTGTAACCTGGACGAGGTCTTCAAGTAAGTTGACTTCTAATTAGAGATGGTCAGGAGTAAAAGATGCCAAGTTTCTCATTGACCAGGCACACTGAAATGTTTTGGAAAAGTTACAGAAGTCCTGTTAAATAGACTTAATATTCTTGTTATTATAGTGAAAACGGTTGTTTACTGTCCTGTTGCAATGGTACTTAGCAGAAGTTGGATGAAAACATCCCCAAAACATCACCCTGGGGAAATTACCAGATAATTACCTTGTTAAACATGTGTTTTGTGTCATCGTTTAGTTACTTTACACATTAATTTTCTAAGCATCTTTTAACTGCATTGGCTAATTAATTAAAATAACATTCTTAGTGGCTGCATAGATCACTTCTGTCAGGTTTACCACACTATATCACTTTGCTGATGACTACAAGCAATTCCATTCAACTGGCTTAATTTAACTGAATGGTTGAAGTTTATCTTCTCTATGCTCACATTTCCCTGAAGCCCAGATTTCAGCAGGGACAACAGGAACGTCCTCCAAAGCTGTTGAGATCCTCTGGAGGTATGTTTTGGTGGGGAGAGACCAGGAAAAGGAAAGTCACTGCTTGTATGGAAATACCTCCTCCTTCCCACTCTGTGCAGCTTCCTTCCCACCCCACCCCCGCCCCACGCTTGCAGTTTGCTTGGGGCTGGTGGCTTTGCAGCTTTATTTATTTGCTAAATCAGGGCATAGCTGAGTGCTACGACGTGACTCTCCCACGGCAGACAGATCTGCTCCCCTAGGGACAGATCTTGGCTCCTTCATGCCACCAGAAGAAAGTGAACTTGGATCAAATTCTAATTTGAAAAGGAAAAAGATGAAGGCCGTGTTGTTATTAAAGGCAAATCTCCACAGATCTCTGAGGATATAGCTGTTGTCTAATGGAAGCAGCTAATAAACTGAAAAAGCCACATAAAGGGAAACAATCCATTATTTATATGACAGGTAAACTGCATAAAGACTCCTTATCAAGTTAGCATTCTGGGCCAGATACTTGCTCTTCTAATCTTCAGAAAAGTCTAATAAATAGTCAGACAGAGGTTTGTTTTTTTATTCAGTATTTCTATTAGCTAGGTGAGCACCTGCCATTCCCAAAGAGTTGCGTTCTGCATAATTTACGCTACCGCTGGATTGTTTGGCAATATTCCTCCTCAAAGAGGCTACTGACAATAAATTAGTACTTTTCAGTGATTTAGACATTTTTATATGTTTCTAATCTTTTTTCCCCCTCTTTCATTGTCAACAAATTCAATATTTGTTACATTGTCAAGCTTCTGGTGCTTTTCGTTCTTTATTGCTGTATATACTGTGTTTTACTGCAGTGTTCAGTTGCTCCTCGTGTGACATAATAATAATACCTTTCTGCTGGATATGGCATTTCACTGAAGATCACAAAATATTTTGTAAACTTTAATTAACTCCCTAATTATTCACACTGTAATGTCAAGCTAGACCCTTAAGGCATTTTTTCCAAGTGCTGGTGAGACATCGTGCACTCAGATTGACAAATTTGAGGTAAAAAAAAAATAAATAGATCATCTACCCAGTTAAGTGTTTGTGAACTCAGGCCTTTGTGGGTGAATGGTCTTGGTAAGAAGGTACAAAATAGGGTGGGGAAAGACCTTAATAGGTCATCTAGTCTATTCCCACATCAATCCATTGCATATGAACCAATCTTGGCAGACATTGGTCTAATCTGTTTGGACTTTCTACAAGGGCACGTAGTGATAAGATGAGGGGTAATGGCTTCAAACTGGAAGAGGGGAGATTTAGAATAGATTCAGAATAGATTTTAGAAAATAAATTTTTCACTATGTGGGTGGTGAGGCACTGGAACAAATTGCCCAGGGAAGTTGTGGAGGCCCCATCCCTGGAAGTGTTCAAGGACAGATTGGATGGGGCTTTGAGCAACCTGGTCTAGTGGAAGGTGTCCCTGGCCATGGCAGGGGGGTTGGAACTAGATGATCTTTAAGGTCCCTTCCAACCTAAACCATTCTATGATTCTATGAAATTCTCTAGAGATAGGGATTGTTCCCCAGACACAGTATGTTCTAGTGTTTCTGGGTTTTCTAAAGTATTTCTGCATTTAAACCAATGGTTTCTTATTATACCTGTAATAATCAAAAGAAGAATTTATTCTACTCTTTTTAAGTATTTGAACACTGTTGTTTGAGTCTCCCCTTTGGTTGTCTCTTCTATAGATCAAACAACATTATTTTTCTTCTCTCCTTGAAAGCTACATGATCTTTCACCATGCTTCTCCTTTCAACTTGGTCTAGACTGGCAGTGGGAAGCCCAATATGCACACAGGACTCCAAGAGAGGCCTGAGAGGTAGTGAATGGAGGAAAAAGAGGTGTAATCACCCCCATCACTCAGTTCCTCAACTTGAGAACAGGTCCAGAGTTATCCTGTGCTTTCTAGCTTAGAGTGAAGGATCAGTTGGTTAAAGGTTGTCTCTTAACCTCTTCTTTGTATACTGTCTACAGTAAGGAAACCATAATTGGTTGAAGTCACTAAGTATTACAGATATACAAATAAAAGGACACTAGAACTGCAAAACTCCTTTTGGGACGTTGAGTCCTTTCTCCATAGTTATTCCAGACCTTCATTGTTCCAATGCTTGGAAGCCTTTGCTTAACTGTGGGCCTAAATTTACTCATGGTCAGTGTATAGGTAATTGTTTTTCTGCCAACTTTGTCCATTAGCCTGAGCAGTTCTCAAGCAACTCTACAAGAGCATATAGGAATGTCACTCCAGAATGCTCCATTAACTTCTACAACTTTTTATCAGAGACATCTACATAGAGGGAATTAGGTTTTGGCCTCTAGACTGAACACTTCTGAAGGGAAAATGCCATTGCTTCCCTAGCTCATAATGACTAACCCTGCGCACTCCCAAGATTCAGAGCTCTCAACAGGCAGTGAAATCAGCAATGGTTGAGGATGGTAAATACATCATGTGAAAAAAAGTGGTCCTGGAAGTTGCCAGATGTTTTAGATGATGTTCTAGATGTTTTAAATATTCTTAAAGTTGTGACTCAACATTTACAAATATATTTTATGTAGGAAGTACTATACCTATTCATTATTCTGTGGTATAAAAGACTGGTTTAAATGCTTTTTGGGTGCGACCAACATGTCTGCCAGCGCTCCACAGTAAGGTCTAAGGAGAGAACCTAGGTGTTCTGATGCCCATCTTCTCAACACAGGACTCTCACTTTGTGTTCTGGCTTTTAAAAAAGAACTTCTCCCACCTTCAGTCTTAGAAATGGGTTTATCAAAATAATAATTCTCTGTAGGGGAAGAGTAAATCATGGATATAATAGATGAGACATTTGTTTTGATGATATTTCACCAGTTTTGAAAAGTACAAGTACACACAAACATGCATACATCTTACACATCTGCACACACAAACACCCACCTACACACCTCCACAAGCAGCCAACTTCAGCTAAAGAACTTTATTAAAATTTCTAGGTGAAGGACTCAAAGGTTGGGAGATTTCTTTCCACCTTTTCTTAAGGATCCTTAAGCACTCTTCATGTAGTCCTTTGTGGATTTGCTTTTTAATTACAGCCATATGAACACTTTTTTATTATTCAGCGAGCAAATAAAATAAGAACTATTATATGATGAACTTAACTGAACTAAGCAGAAAGAGCTGAGGTTTGTCACATGGGAATAAAAGCTTGTGAAAACTACTGTTTGAGATTTTTGAACTTCTTTTTAATAGGTTTTCTTGGATCTGATCTGAATGGGGGAAGTTCTGATTTTTGGTTACTCACTCAGGGGCAAGATCACTCCTTGGATCTCAAAAAGGTTCATATCCTTCCCTCCATTAAACAGAGAAGCAGACCAATGCACAGCAGAAGGCAAGAGGCGTGCACAAGATCCATGGCAGAAGCAGGTGTTGAACTGACCTCTGCTGACAACTATTCACTGGAGTTCAGCAAATGTTTGAAATTCCATCTCCAAACTAGTAAAAAGTGCTGCATTCATTCTGTGCTCCAAGCATGAAGCAGTCCTCTGTGGGATTCACTCTCTGCTGGGAGACTGCAGGATGTCTTTGCAGGGACAACAGCCCTGATGCTTTCATAACTTTTTTCTGTCTACAACCCCCCTTTGAGCCTACAGTGTTATCATCCAAGGATACCTCCATGTGTGCCAATACTCCATACAGGGTGGGGGGGAAGAGGCAGATGTTTTTTATATTTACAGTTGATCTAAAACATATTGGTAAACCTCAGTGGTTTACATGGGAAAATTTGGTCTATAATGTAAGAATGTGTGTCTGTATTTCAGCTGAGGCATACACAGGCATCTGGTGGAGTTTTAGATGCCCCCTTGGATGCTGCTCTGGAAGGGTATAGGTCCCACATATGTCCCATCTCAGCTCCAGTCTCATGTGGGTCCCTTGTATCGCCTGAAGCATTGCGTGTGCCCCTAGATACTTTGCTTAGGCAACTGGATTGAACCTCGGGAGAAAGCAGCAGCAATGCCACTGCAGCCCAGGGGAGATTTTCTGCTGGCTTTCAGGGTCAGGTTTTTGTGCAGAGCAACAGTGAGTGGACCTCAGATTTAATGCTAGAAAACGGGGAGTGATTTGCTGTGGGCTGCTTTACTTCTCCATGACACAAAGGCCGGCACGTCCCTGACAGTGTTATCTGTACCCAGGTGGTTTCCGCAGGAGTTCAGCTTGTATCCTTGGAGATGAGCAGCCTGAGGCTGTGGTATCTGGGAGGGACCATGCCCCGCTCACCTTCAGCCCAATGTCAGCAGTCAGACTCTGGCATCTCATCCCAGGCACCCAGGCACGGGGCTGATGGCCACTCCGCTGTCCTGGTACCTATCCGGCATGCAGGTTTGGAACAAGCCATAAAGCCAACAGCAGAAACAGTTGGTGTGACAAGAGCATGACCAGAGATGGGGCTGGAGAAAGTCACTGTGTAACAAAGGGCACCTTTGAGTCTGTTACCCAAACTACCTGTTGGTAACAAATCATTGCATTCACATGGGACAGTCAGAGACAATGCAAGTCAGTGTGCTGAACTCCGTAGAATGTTTCGGAGAGCAGGTTATTTGTAATCCATGGCCCAAAAACTCCAGCTGTCATTTCCTGAGATGATGTTGCAATTCTCAAGAGAGAGTAGGGTGACTCTGATGGTGATATAAGGGCAATTTGGTCTTAGAGCTCAGGTCCCCTGGAGACATCTGATCGTGTGAGACCTGGGTTACTTTTCATAACAGATGAGTTTATAGCTTGAGAAAAGAAGTAAAAGGACATGAGCATTAGAAGCAAAAAGCAGAGGGTAAATAAAAAGAAAATAATACTTAAAATGTAAAAATATAACTTTTAAGCTACTAATGTAACTTAGCAGCTCATGACTTCTGAATACATTAAGAATAATAAATTCTATTCTCTGATAGCAACAATATTTTCTCTCTGGCAAATATCCCTGGCTTAAAGCACAGATTTATTTGTAGAGTGGTTTCATAGTAGCTTGAAAATATAAGGTTTTTCTTCTTAAGTCTATAAGCTTTGCGTGATTTAATGCTGGGGGAAGAGATCACAGTTTAATTAATTTTTTAAATAAGAAAATGCTAAATTCATAGAGACAAAAAAATTCTTCCTTCAGAGCTCTTTAAGAGTAAGTTGTCATTTCAACTAAAACACTAAAA
This sequence comes from Ibidorhyncha struthersii, assembly GCA_013398815.1. Lineage (NCBI taxonomy): Eukaryota > Metazoa > Chordata > Aves > Charadriiformes > Charadriidae > Ibidorhyncha > Ibidorhyncha struthersii. The sequence goes on along the minus strand of VZSZ01002577.1, from coordinate 46,054 downwards.
CTAAAGCAGAGTTATAAATGGCTTGGATTTGGGGTCCACAGCTAATTTAATCCTCTATATTTAGTTTAGGAAAAAAAGCACTAACAACTTGATTTACATATAATTCCTCCTGCTGTAATGCAGATGAATTTCTGCCAACAGACCAATACTGAGGAACGAGATGACGGCAATTAACCAGTCTGCCCCATGCAAAGCACAGGACCTGAAAATGCCTCCAACAAATGCCCAGATCTTCAGGTGCTCTGAACCAATTCAGTGTGGACCTACTAACTTTCTATTCCTTCTAGAAACTGGAGATCTTTCCTTACGTATTGTCTAATCGCCATCAAAGACTCAACATAAAGAAGCCTGTTCACCACCCGGTACCTGTAACTCTAGAATATGCTCCAAGAATAATAATCAGCAAGTAGCAGTTTTCATTCCCGTGTTGCTCAGAAATTAAGCAGGAATGTGTATGCAGGGGAGGAAAGGGAAGGTGTGTGTGTCTGTTTATTTAAGTAACTGAAACTGTAATTACATTACAACATGGTTATGAATTTGCTTATTTTACCCTCATGTCATTGTTGTGATTTCAGCAGGGTGATACCCAGATTTATGTCATCATAAACAATAGTAGAAATCTGGCCCTGTCTGTGCACGTGTGTGTATATACACCATCATTTTCCCATCTCTCTCCCTGGTTCCCCGCCCCCCCCCCTCACATACACACACACATTTTCTAGCACTATTTCATATTTTCCAATGCAGCAAAACTGGCTGTGCTTGTATTGCACCAGTTCTACTATGATGATGAAAAGAAAAAAAAATAGACATCAAACTACTATATACAAACATAGAATAAAAAGGTATGTTTACAGACATCCAGTCCTCGGGATGCAAACATATCTATCACTACACACAGCCATATGATGAAAACACAACATATGGCAACTTAATCATAACAGTAAATAAAAGTAATTTTCTATGTCAGTAGAAGGAGAGAAGCCACCGCACATAATCTGTATTTGTCTCACACCATAAAGGCTAAATGAGACAAAGAGAGCTGCAATGGACAGTGATGGACTCAGAGTCCAATGACAAATTTTCTTCCATTTTAGAGGTAGAAGAAGGGTGGGCAGCTTTTCTGATCCTTTCTGTCTCAGACCAGAGTCTTTCTGGGACTGAGGAAGAGGCACGTTCATGAGTTCCTCAGGGAGCCAAGGGAGAGGATTTCTGAAGGCAGAGCAGGGGCATGTGGTGGCAATTGTCTCTTGAGTCCCACCACTCCACATGGGATTGCACAAGAGAGGAAGAGACCTTGAGCCTTAAGAAAAATCAGTGATGCCTCTTCCATCAATCTATGATAGTCCATCCCTTCTTCAGAAGCTCCAAAGACCATAGTCTTCACTTGTGGTCCACATCCTACAGGTCAGTGCCCATGAGGTAGAGGTTGGTTTCATGCCAGGAGCACAAAGGTTTCCATCCTTTGGCTATTTTTCAACTGAAAACCATGGGTGTCCCTGCTTCCAGCAGACACAAGCTGTTTTGATGTCTTCCACTCCACTAAGATTTCCAGAAATGGGTGCCTCATACTAAACTCTTTAAATCCATGCTAACTAGATATCTCACTGCCCTGATTTTGAAAGCAGATTGTTGCTAGTTCTCACCGAGACTCAATCCACTTTGATAGGGGTCAGTAATTTTGGAGCTTTACAACAGGATTTTAGGAGTGTATTTTCAGAAACCCAGCCTAAGTCTTGTTCTGCTTCCAGGGAGCGCCATGGATGGTCATTTAAACAGGAGCAGCTTTGGTGCCTAAATAAAATCCAGTCATCAAGGCCAGTAGATACCCACAACAAATCCGAGCTGACAGCTGTTTTCTCCAGGGCTAAATTTGTACCAAAGAGTTTAGGAAACATAAGCAAGTAATCATCTCATCCTGAGAGAAATTAGTTAAGTATGAAAGGATTAAAGGAATCCTGAAAACTGAGAGGAAAAGTAAAGAAGCTTTTCATAAAACATCTATTTTGATACTCAGTAGAGCTTTCTTCAGTAGGAAATGTTGTCCAGTCATATTAAAGTCACTATCTGTTCTGCCAGCAGCACACCTCCTCTGTAAAGAAGCATAAATCTCACATACTGCTCTGGAACAAATGCAAATTTCGGGGGGATTCATGCAACTTTCCTTCACTTAGGTCAGTGCTGAGATTTTACTTGGTATTTAGTCTTCCTCAGTACAAGATGAGACACAAAAATGCTTTGGCTGTATTTTTCAGAGGGCTGTATAATATGTATTAGGCATTTGAGAACACCTTATGCATGTAGAAATTGATGTACTAACAAGTCCAAAAGGAAACCCTGGATCCACAGACCATTGACTGTATTTTCCAGCCTGATCATCTCCTTGAAAGACACATAAATCACGGTAAAAAAAACATTTTCAGCATACAGGTAAATTTTATTAAATCTTGGCCGGTCTCTGTGACAACATTATAGTATATTTTGTGTGCTACAGTAGAGGATCAGGGAGTGTTCCCAGTGTAATTTGGCTACATCCACTGCTCCTTAAGGTCGGCTCCACAACTGCACTGGCAGAAAGGCCATCAGGAGCACCAGTAGTGGAGATCTGATTAACTCAAGTGTGGTTGTTTCCTATCTAGACAATTTCAGTGTCTAAGGCACACTCTAACCATTAGACTTCAAGGAAAAGTAACAGCTCGTCTTACATATCAGAAATCACAGTGCATCGCATGTAGTGGCAGTCCAAGCTGTGCTTCTATCCCACCCTGTTATTCAGGACCTGCTGCCAGATGGACATAGCATTTTTTCTCTCTCTCATTGTTCAAAAAAACAGTGCCAAAGTTACGTTCAGTGCCATTAAACTTGTCTATGCCCACGTGCAAGACCACTCAGAAACGCTCACCACCAGCAGAAATCTGGCCTGAGATCCCAGGGCCTCTTCATCATAGACACATGGCAGAAATGCCTCTCCTGAAAGGCTCCAGACTGATCCTCCCTCATGTCCGGGCTGCTGTGGCACTTAACTCTCCTTGTAAGCACCGGAGACCTGTGAAGACCTTATGTATAGAGATGACAAATAGGTTAGGTTAGGCCTATGTCCCACCAAAGTCTTGTGCAACTGGGCATCTGCCTAGAGGGGGGTGGGAGATAGTGCTGAAGGGTGAGTGAGAAATAACAGCAGCTGTTTCTGCTCATTTTGCAGAGAAGGTCTCCACACAGCTCAGCTTTCGGGAGAAAGAAAGGATGGAAAAGCATCGGAAGGAGATATAAGACTAGAAGACTGAGAAGAGCATCTAGTTCCATGGCTGGGGTGTATTTATTTATTTATTTAAGACTATAAATCTCATTAGAGCAGTGTAGACTCTCTCATTCCTCTTTGTAAGGCATAAGCCAGCTTCTGGCAGCCTGGAGTCAGGAAGAAGCTCTCTCTCCCATTTGTCTCCTGCTACTTTTTCATGCATCCCTCTGCATTTGGTCATTGCCAGAGGCAGGAGGTGATGGACCCCATGGGACAATGCATCGGGGCAGTTTCTCAGACACTCTTCTTTCTTCGCATTTTCCTTTTTTCCCCCCTCCACCCTGTTGCCGTCTCTCAAACCTTTTCTCCAACTGTGCTGGCAAATCCTCATACCTATCTATAGATGGCAGCAACTTTCCAAATCAGTTGCAGATGCTGATGAACAGGGATGGTCTCTGGATTCCTACGGGCAGAAGTGTTTCACTGCACGAAATAGGTAGCAAACTGTACGTGGATTTAACGGTACGTACGAAGAAGTTCACTCACTCCTAGGGAGACGGGGGATTTTTTTATGTGCTTTATGTGGGTTTNCTATTAGCTGCCAGCTCAGAAATATTAAAAAAAAAAAAAAAATTGCACTCCCTGCCTGTGATTGTTGCTGGCTCTTAACATATGTCAGGCTCTTATCATTTCATAGCAGCTGGCAAGTTCAGGCAGAACCACCAGGCGGCCCAACGTGGCCAGTAATCAGTTAAGTACAGATGTCCAAATAGATGTAACTTCCATTAAACTTTAAATAAAGATAATTTATGCTGAGTAAACAGACGAGTGAGCACATTTGCCCAAATACAGATGGCACTACCTGATAGCAGTGCATTAGAAGGGTCATTAAACAGGGAGGTTCAATAACATAGTATTCAAAGATGGTCCTCTGCAAGGAAAAATAGCTGAGATCAGGGATATAAAGTCTACCTCTGCATTTATTTTTTCTGCTTCCTCTTGAATAGCTTGGAAGGTTTAGAGTCTTAATAAAGAGAAACACACTTTCTCCTAGAGGGACACCCTTGCACCTGTCCATGGAAAAAATAAATTGTAATCTGTCTCACTTGGAAACCAGGATGAGTGTGCTCACTCAGAGTCAAGGAGGAGACGTTTCTGAGGCTGATGGCCTTAATCCAAAGCCTGATGGCTGCACTGCAAGGGGTTTTGCATTTGCCCGGCATCCCCCAGGGAAGGTATGCACTATTGTCACACCCACAGGGACACATTTTGCCCTGGAACGGGATTACGTGCACAAGTGCACGCACACAGCGGTTCCTTCCTCCCTCTAACTGCACAGTAAGGTTGCAGAGCTTTGCTGAGGACTTTGATGCTACCTCTTCAGTAAGGAGAGGGAATTAAGCTGGGGCACCAGAGTCTATGATTCTATGATTCTGTGATTCTATGTTGGAATTTAGGCACCAGATGATGGGGGTTTGGACTTTCTAGAACACTGGGAAGCTTGGTGAGGAATGAAAAGGTTGGGACATCTTTAGTATACCTTGTATGGAGCTGTCTGGTCACACCACTCCTGCTCACAGCAGAGCCACTGAAATCACTGTGTGTACCAGCATCCTGGACGTCAGGAAGGCATCCCTTCCTGTGGGCATCTCAGATGAGCATCCAACTAACCTACACGCTGTTGAATTAAGTGGCCAAGCACTGCAAAGACAGCAGGACTAACTTCATCTTGGGACAGCTACTGCGATCATCACTTATCTCCTGACCTTCTCTGTTTGCACAGTCCACCATGAAGCCCAGGGCATGGCTATAATAATGACGGCAAGGCACAAGCGAGGGTTTTGATATCCTCAGCACGCTCCCTGGCCACTTCAGCTGGGGAGATGAGGACAGGTTTTGTCATCTGCAGTGGCATTTAACTGACCTGCTGAAGGAAGTATCAACATTCATAAGTAACCAGTGCAAGTTCCCAGCTGAACTGTCTGTGACTTCATACTAGCAGTCACCTTTCTGACTTTCACCTATTCTGTAATAACTCTACATATTTCCTTGCCTTGGGATCCTTGGGATCATCAATAGCCACCTTATTTCAGCTTTGGTCAGATCATGCAGAGGAACAATATTGACCATGACCTTTTTTAATCACAGAAAGCAAGGATGGGATTTTTCTTGACTGACTCCTGCCAGTTAACAGGTGGGTATCCATGCTAAACTTGTCATCTGGGTTCCTTCTGCAGCTGGTGGAGCTTCCTGGGGCAACTGATGCCCTGTGAAGAGCTGTGATGAATCACCTCTGAAACTGCTTCTCTCCACTGACTATTGAGAGAATCCAGATGTCTGCACTAGGCCAGATGCCTCATTTTCAGATGGCTGATGTTAGATAAAAGAAATTAAACTCGAAAGGGAGTTCCATCCTGTCTTTATTATTTTTATTTACTACATTCTTCTCTCCGCCTCAATTTGGTCCTTGTGGAATAAGGATAACGATATGTTAACGCTAATGTGTCATCCCGGTGTCTCAAACCTTCTCTCATCCACAGCAAAATGTTGTCCCAGGGAAGGAAGGGCTGGGCTGTTTGTTGGGTTTACAGCATAACCTACAAGTGAGGGAAAGATGGCAATACTTTGGGGAAGGTGTAGTGGTGGTGATGGGGATGGGAAAATCTCAAACCAGGGTGAAAATACAAAAAACACCGAGGTATTCCCTAGGAAGGAAAATCCTGCTGCAGAAGTTGCATGGGTCTCTGCTTTGCTGCCCACTGGGACTCTCTTTCTCTCATGATGATGAAAAGACCCCCTTAGCAGCTGCATGCCACAGAACCCCACATTCTGCTCCAGCATATATTTCCACTTCAGATTTTCCCTCTCTTTTTGCAGACAGAAAACTTGAGCAAAAAGCAACCAGCTTTCCCACCTGGCTGTCAGGAAGATGCCTGGGCTCAGCCCTCAACCTCCAGAAGCCTTCCTGGGACACCTTCAGTGATACAACCAGGGGATGTTGTTGTTTGGGTATTCCCGGTGCAGCTTCAGGAATTAAGCCCAAAACTCTTCATATTTGAGTCCTGCACTTATGAACTTGCCTCCCTTTCATTTATCAAGAGATAATTTATTTTCAAGTATCTGCAGGGTCAAAATCCCTTCTCACCACATTACAAGATACTGCCTTTCCTTTGACCATCTCAGTGTCTTCCCTCCAGTGATTCTCATTTTAATCCAGGGCTCTTTTCTGCAAACCCTTAGTCTGGTTTGATCCCATTCATGACACTAACCTACACAAATTCTTTCACTTCCTCTCAACTTTCCTATTCCACCATTTTGAAATCATCGCTGATAAAATCATAAATTCTCATGTATCAATATAAATATGGGGGTTGCTGGCAAGATTCTCTAGAAAGAATAATTCATGCTCCTGCAGAATGTTTGCCCTAAATGTTTTCCCCAAATTCTCTCAAACATTTAAATTAATGGGAAATGGTTGGGATGAGGCACTTATCGACAGGATTTGATGCTGTATTGAACATTTCCAGCATCACATGTTATTTAAAACATTTCCTTCTTCAGGGTGATTACTTCATTTTATATTTCCTGGCCTCATGCTCATGTCACACCCCAGTTCCTGTAGCTGTCAGATTAAACACTGCTTTATCAGAAGAAATGCCACTGAATTATAAAACTTCTTTGGCCCTTTAACACCTTTATCTCTGTCTTGCTTCTGCCAGGATTACTGACACAGATTTGTCCTGTCCTTACTTTCCCAGAAAACTCCTAAAATGTATGTAATGGAGGACTTCCTAGAGAGTATTTTTAAGCCTTCTTTAGCACATACGTGAAAGCCATGTTTTGGTCATGGAAATCTGTGTGCAGGTACAAATGAGCTTTTCATCTGTGAAATACCCTAATTTTTTAAAATAAAAATTTCTCATGGATATGTTAACCTTTCTGAATCTTGCTGATTGCTTCCCCATTAAACACAAGTGGGTTGAGACCCTTGCTCACATAAACCCATTTCTAGGACCTGAAAGTTGCGCCTTGGAGCTGGTACCCTCTTGCTGGAAGCAGGTATGAAACCATTAACCTTGATGGAGGTGTCACCCTAGGCCACAACAGGCTGGGACCACCTAAGGGGAAACTAATGTCCATCTGAATGGTCCAGAGCATTCGGAGAATCTCTGTCCTTCATCCAGAGGGCTATTTGCTGTTTGCACCCATGCGCAGAGTGGCTCTCCATCGCAGAGCTGAGGGACCCCACCAAAGCCATGGGGTCACTGCACAGGGTCACGGTCGCGTGTAGGGTCATTTCAGCCTTGGACAGCCCCAGCCTGAGAGGGGTGATGGAAGGTGACACGCTCTGCTGTGAGGCAGGCTGTTGCCAGATCAGCTGCACAGCTTCTGGCCAGCTCACAGCATGGCCACAGCAACTGAAAGGTGCTTAGAAAGCATCATCCTGTGTCTGCCTGTGAAATGCCCTGCAGCTGTACGAGGGGATATGACAGCAGGGAGGGCGGGGGGTTGCACTCACTTCGGCTTGGCTTTGCTATTCTGTAGCATTAAGCAACTCCCTTAACCTCCCCATCCATACGAAAAATGACAGGTGAAGGGTCTGCTTCCTTGAAGACCTACCCCTGACTTCAGATGAGGTTGAATTAGGTCCTAAATTCCAACGCCAGCACTAAGGGGTCACCATAGGTAGCAGCCATCACTGTACTCATCCTGGCTCCTCACACCTAGCTGGTACCATCCCAAAGCTCTTGGACATTCCAGTAGCTCCCAACACCCTGACACTGGAGCAGCTGTTTAATTTGCCTGTATGATCTGACACTGTTTTCTGACAAATTGTGTGTGCTCCCGTTTGGATGTCTGAACTTCCATGCTGATGTGTCATGTGTAGCTGTAACAACTTGATCCAAGGGAAGGAGAGGGAGGGAGGGGTACCCATACTCAGGCTTTGGCTGATCCAACTATAATACTGAGTGAAAGGATTTCAGGTGCTTCATCTGCTATGACCCAGTTCAGCAATCATATAAGATTCATAGATTTGAAGGTCAGAAGAGGTTGTTACCATCACTTCATCTGACTTTTTGAAGAAGAGGCCAGAGAATCACATACATGGTGGGATGTACACTGAGCTTCAGCCATCAGCTCTGAGTCAGGACCAGCCTTCCCCCAAGGCTAACGGGTTGTCAAACCTCCAGATTCCTTTCTGAGCCCTTCTTCAAGCTGTGAAGTCTGGCTCTGGCTTCAGGCTTTCCTCAGATACAGCAATTCTTACCCCTAGCAGGCATCATCATCTTTTTGTCTACCATCAGCAGTAATTATTTATACTGCAGTATCTCCTTAGGGTCCATCTCTGCTAGACTTTGTCAAAATATTTCGTTGTTCCTCAAAAAATAAAAATATTATTCCCATCAAGTGATCCACCTGCCAAATGCGACGCCTTCTTTCGACTGACATGATCATTCTCCTCCCGAGAACAATTGTTGAACGGACAACTGACTCATTGCCTACTCTTAGAAAGGTGCTAGACAGACACACGTGGATGAGCAAATCAGTCAGTTGTTCACAAACTGCTTCTACTATCTGAAATCTTAACTAATTGCCCAGACTTGGCATAGTGGCCCCCATCGCAGCTCTCTGAAGTATGGGATGGTGGCTTGTGGAGAAGGCCCTCGGGGACACATTGGTGAATTTCTCCTCCATTTACTGCTTCTTAGATGCCATAGTAGTTCTGACACCTTAAATAAAACACCCAAGGCCAACAGTATGAATGCAACACTTAGGGCTTCTCTATGTAACATGTCGGTCTAAGGTGACATTTTTTAATGAACTTAGTCAAACCGGTGCTCATGGTTATGGGGAAGACATTGATTTTGGTTTCAGTCAGTCTGTATTTTGATATTTAATTGGGTTTAAATAAAGACAAGTCTTTGGAGCTCTATTAATTAAAACAGTTCAGCCTTGTGGAAGAAAAGCACAGGAGTAGTTAGAAGCAACCAAGAAGTCAGGAAAAAAGCATGAAGGCAGCTCCATCTCAAGGATGAAGATGAATGCTCATAATTTTTTTCTCTCTGTATTTGTACTACTCAAGCTCTAATTTATTTTATTTACTTTTTCAGGCCAGAGGCTTAGGAACTAAATATCCTATAGCAAAGAAAATACTCCTTTTGTTGTTAATAGGGACAGGGGATCCTGAGCTAAGGCCCTTACTTGCTCTGCCAAGATGTGAATCCTTCAATTTTGTGAGGACAATACAACCTTCAGTGTGACCAGATGCCTCGAACCATCTGATTGGTTTAAAATAAGAGGAACAGCTTTTCCAAGCAAAGTTACTAGGTCAAATTCTCCTCTCTGTCATCCCACTCCCTGCAGCTCTGTGATGTCACTGATGTTGCTGGTAAGAAAACGTTGACTAACACAACCTGTCAGAAAAATATAGGGTATAAGAAATGGGTTAAATATTTCAGGCTCTGATTTAATGACCATCTGAGTTAGTAGCAACTTATACATTGATGGCAGTAGACTCTGAGTACCTGCGAAGCAGAGGAAAGGGGCTGATAGACCAGATCAGTCCAACCACAATGCATGCTTAAAAATGCACATATACATGGCAAAGTTATTCAGCACCCGCCTTTGGGTAGAATAATTGCTGTGTGAAACATTAGTGAATCAGCATGAATGTTTCATAAGTTTGAATTTATAAAATATTTCTGGTTTTCCTGTACACATGCCTTTCAAAGATAACTTTCAAGTGCTCGTTGTATTATGCATCTCACTTTTCAAGAGAACAGCATGATTTCCTTGAAGACATATCCGTTTAGAGAGTTGCCATGGCAATTTGTTCCCACCCCCCAAAAATGCTTAAAAACAGATTTTTCCATTGTCATCTGATTTCTGCAGATTACCACATGCTTCGCCTTTCTCACTTCCCTAGAGTGACTCTAGGTGAGTGTACAGAAGAAGAGATAGATTTTTTTTTAATTTAAATTACATTCTGGTGGAAGAAGAAAGCTTCTTCCTCCAAAGTTTAGTCACAACCAAGGCAAAATTATCTTACTGTTTGAAACAATCATTTATTAGCCTGATTTTTTTTTAATCCCAGGAGAATCCTGATAAAAAATTGCTTGTGCAAACATAAAACCTCCTTTTACATATGCAAGGTAATTATTAATCCAATTAACCATCTGCATACCAGCATATTTAATTAGTTCTCAGAATTACTCTTTTCCTGCTGTAATTGAACTAACAATCTTGTGCAATCTGTAAGTCTTTTAAAAATAAAAGATAGGTTTTGGCAAAAATGGTATTAATTAAAGAATTTTCCTTATTTCTTCTTTCTTTTTTGCTTTTACACAAAAAACACTTTCTGCCCCCAAAGAAAAGCAATGAGGATTATATTGTCAAATACTGGAAAATTATGATTTTATTTCTGGAGGGGAAAAAAACCCAGCAAAAAATATCAATATAGTGATATTTTTATTCCCATTAACTTTTTTGCAACAAATGTGCTCTTTGATCATTGTTAATTGCTTGGTCCCAGAGCATAATCCGACAGAGTATTTTGACTAGAGAACAGACTGCTTTGCTTGTAAACACTCCTTCTTTCCCTGTTTTTATTGAAAAATAAAATGAAAAACTAATAGTGCTTGACAAGTCCATTCCTCGTGCTGTTTTATATCACAGGTTGTGCTGTGTTTTTAAAATGATATTGCTCTTTCACAATTCTTATTTTAATTGCTCTGCTGGGGGGATGGGTCAGCACAAAGTATGTGTCCTGATGTTTCTCCTTTGTGCGGGAAACTCTCTGAATAACTCCAGGGAACCAAAACACGTGAATGGCTTTATCCAGAGCAGCTCCTAAAGACTGGAGCTCTTTCCACTGACATGAGGAAAACAAAATGAGGTGCAAAAGGGGTTATTAGATGGACGCTGCACATGGAAAAATATAAAGGGCTCAAACCATTTGTCTTCACACAGGAATCTAACATCCCTTGAGATGCCCTGGAGGCATTTGAGACACCTTCACACGCTTGGTGTGGAGAGGACCTATGGGAGACTGTGCCCTTCTGGGAACTGTGCCGGACACCATAATAAAGGGTTCTGGAGAGTTGTCTTGAGGAAACTGGACCAAATCCTTGTCTTCTACACACTACACTGGAGTTTTGCCTGCCAGCCCAGGGGCTGCTAGGTGGGGATACCACCTGTTAGGTGTCTTTGCAGTGAGCTGAAGCTTCCCCTTGTGTTCTGTCTAATCCTGCAATAATGCTGCTCCTGACCAAGCCCCTGGAAGAACTGGTATTTTGACTGTTCTGCATGGCCTCTACACCTCATCCTGGTTTGTCACAGTGCATGCAGGAGGGACACAATAGAAACCTGTTCAGTGAAGTCAGTTAGAAAACCTTGGATATTCTTCCCTTAAAGGAATCCAAGAGATGTCCCTGGCTGGGCCGCTGTACACAAGCACGATCGGAGCTTTGTATGTCAGTGGCAGAGAAGGGCAATGAAGCTGGTGAGCGATCTGGAGCACAAGTCTTACGAGGAGTGGCTGAGGGAACTGGGGTTGTTGAGTCTGGAGAAAAGGAGGCCAAGAGGAGACCTTATCGCTCTCTACAGCTCCCTGAAAGGAGGTTGTAGCAAGGTGGGTGTTGGTCTCTTCTCCCAAGTAACAGGCAACAGGACAAGAGAAAATGGCCTTAAGTTGCTCCAGAGGAGGTTTAGATTGGATATTTGGAAAAAGTTCTTCACTGGAAGGGTTGTCAAGCATTGGAACAGGCTGCCCAGGGCAGTGGTTGAGTCACCATCCCTGAAGGTATTTAAAAGACGTGTACATGTGGCACTGAGGGACACAGTTTAGTGGTATCTGGGCAGTGTTAGGTTAACGTTTGGACTTGATGATCTTAAAGGTCGCTTCCAACCAAAATGATTCTATGATTCTATGTGGCCGCAGAAAAAAAATGATTAAGTCCCCTCAAAATCAGTGTGAATTCTGGGTCAGAATTTAGGAGGATCTAGCCCACGTATTAGGAATTGTTGCTAAACCTCAGATCCTGATGACATATCAAAGGTGTTACCATAGCTCAACAAGGGTGCTAGACTCTCAGAGTGCAAGACTTGGTGATTTATGGGTTTCTGCAGCTTTTAGACTGTGACAATTATTTGCTGCTCTCCCTGTTCCTCTCCCGTTTGAGCAACTTAAACTATTACTGCTTCACTAAGGCAGTTCCTGCTTGCCTTTGCTATTATGTGTTCTGGAACAACAAACACAATCACCAATTTCTGAATAGGATTTTAGCTGTGTGTTTGTAAATAGGCTACCAAGCAGAAGGGGGGGTAAGGAGGGGGGGGAATAAAGGAATTGCTATCTACTTTCTCTCTCTACAGATATATATATACACGTACCTGTAAATGAACAGAGCCATCTGATGCTCTGCTCTTTCCCAGGATGGGTTACAAAAGGGTAAATTGAAGTCGGAGGGATTTTCTCTTTTGCCTCCAAGATATATCTATGTTTTAATTACTAAATAATCTCACTACAATGTTGATCCCACTGAACCAGACACTGTGTTAATTTTAGCAATGCAATGTGCGTGCAAGTAGAGAGGAGTCTTGAATGCTGATTTCCTCTCTGCCTTCCCTTCTGCCGAACTCCTGTCTGAAAAGAAAAAGGCAAAAAAGATCTATATAAAAATAAGCATCACCAAGCTGGAGTGAATTTAAAGCTAAGAAAAAAAAATATTTAAATGTTAAAGACAACTTTGTGCAGTGCCTAGCCTTGCCCTGAGCTCTGTCCTTGCTCTGTCACTTACCTGTTGTGATGCTTTTCTGGTCTCACGGGGCTGCTTCCACTCACACCCACTGGTGCCCTAAGCTCTCCGAGCTAGTGTGTCTCTCACGGGTATCTTGCACTCATAGTTGCAGTGAGTGCAACACAGATAACAGCAGAAAGCTTTATGTATAAATATGCCATTGGATGGTGCAACCTCAGGGAAAGGTGGTGAAAGCAAAGGGTGCCAGATCCCAAACTTGGCTACTGGATGTTGCCATGAACTTGGAAAGATGCATAAAGACCTCAGGAATTCAAAATTGCCATCAATGGGTGCCAGATCAGTGCTAGAATAATGGGGAGCTGGCAGCCTGCTTTCATCTGAAATTGAATAATGTTGTATGTCATGTGTGAGCACGTCATCTTCTGCTGGATTGCATTGTAGGTGAGAGACAAGAACAGACCAGAGCACGTGCATAGCTGCATTCATCTTCTCATTTGACCTGAAGATGCCCCAGGAAAAACACAATCCTTTCAATTCTCTCTCTTTGAAACAAGAAACAAGAGCAAAAGCAAACAAGTTCCTACTTGCCTGTGGATCCCAAAGGAGGTTTAGCTGAACTCCTCTGGAGCTTCCTGAAGATGCTGTCACAGATCTCTCACAGATCTACTCATACTGGTATTTTCAAGTCATGATAATAAACCTGCATGTGATTTCCACTTTTAATTCATCTGATTTCAGCTTCTGACCCTTGAGTGAAATCACTCAAGAGCTTATGCTGAAGCAAGCCACGCTTCTGTCTAATAATCAACGTAATATAGTAGCACCAGGCACCTTAGGCTGCTATATGCTGATCCTCCATTCTTTGATTCCTCCAGCACTGGGTTTTTGGAGATGTTGCACCACCCAAGCTGTCAGAATAGCATAAAACTAATAACCAGGCTGTATTACATCTTGATGATGTGACAATGGTACTGATGGTGCTTATTCCCAGAGACTACAAGGCAGCATTTCTTTGATTGCTTATGGGAACACTTTACAGCTAAAGTATAATTTCATTTATTAGAGGCAGACAGCTTATAAAAATGTGTGAAACACAACAGGTACCAAAAGGAAAGCTTGGGAGACTAATGAAGCACAGGGCTCATACCTTTAAAGAAAACAAAGGTTTCTACAGACAAATGGCTGATGCAGTTTGTTTTTTATAGACATAAATCAATCAAAACATTCAAACCATGTTATCCTGGAGAGTTACAGCAAATACTTTTCATCTAAAATTATTGATGACTTTGCTTTTAAACAGAGGATAGGACCAAAAGGAAAACGAGGAAAAAACATTCTTCGTGTTCAAAGAAATATAGCTGGAGTGAAAACCAATCTAGCAGAAGGGGAAAATGTACACAAGTAAAATAATAATAGTATTGTTACAAAGTGCCTTTTCCCCAGAACTGTCTCCCACCCTATTTGAGCACTCAGGGGCAGAATTAAAGCAAAATTTTATGTAAACTTCTTCAATGTGGATCCAAGAGCGAAAGGGGGAACAGTGAAAAGGTTGGCATGGTTTAAAAGTGACAAAACTCCCCCAGGCAGCCCACAGAAGGGTTTACAGGTCCATTTCCCAGCTGGTGAGGGATGTCCTTGCTGAACGGTGGCCATGGAGCAGAGGAGTGAGAAATGTGTGTGGACCCTGTGTGCTTCATCTCTGAACCAGTGCTGAGAAGGGGCTGAGGTGCCAAAGAAGAGGCAACAATTGGGATCCTGATTAGGAGGAGGCTCAGATGTCAACAATAAATGTCCCAATTCTATGGTCAAAACAAGAAGAAGGAGAAAACAAAAGCTGTGAGATGTTTTCTGGATGTCAGAAAGCACAGAGGGATGAAGGACCTTCAGATAATTTTGAAAGCTTCTGCTGGCTTCCTCATATGTTTCAATATATGTATATCTATGTTATGGACTTGATGATCTTAAAAGTCTTATCCAACCTAAATGATTCTACATCAACGCACTGGACTGCAGTGAGGCACTGACTGATCCACTCATTGAATAGCCAAGCACCACCTTAGCACAGCCCGATGCCAAGACTTAGTGTGGCTTCAGTGGGCAATTTTTCTGAGCACATATGTAGTGTGGTGCATATGGGACAATATGGAGACTTCCTGAACGTGAGACATTTAGTGTGTGATCTATACAGGTCTTCTCCAGGCTAGAGATTTGTAAGAATATATTTCCATATGGATGGCCAAAAAAAAACCCGCAAAAACCAAACCATCAGTTCCTGGCATGCAGTATTTAGTCAGGGGGATTAATGCGTGGTGATTCTGACCAGGATGCCAAACATCCAGCAGTGCCATAAATCTTCCTGCCACAAAACTCCCCATGTGTGAGGAAGGCAAAACAGGCAAGAGGACCCAAGAATGCTGTACTATACACCTTCCAGAGCAGCACTGGTTTGGTATCCAGCCAGCCTGGAAGAAAAGAGGAGCATCTGTGCCCCATTTGAACCCGTCTCCCAAGACATCCCTGGCTGTAAACCCTGGGCAGCTATCAACACCAGTGAGGAGTGTCACCTGCTGCCTCTGCCTCCATCTCCCAGTGCCGCACAGCGCCCTGTATTGCCTGAAGTTTGAAGAATTAAGACCATGCCCTGAGAGGATTTGTCCCAACACAATCTGAGTAAGGATAGCAAAGATGAGTATTAACATGAAGGGTAACACAGCTGGTGAGGGGTCTGGAGCACAAGTCTTACGAGGAGTGGCTGAGGGAACTGGGGTTGTTGAGTCTGGAGAAAAGGAGGCCAAGAGGAGACCTTATCGCTCTCTACAGCTCCCTGAAAGGAGGTTGTAGCAAGGTGGGTGTTGGTCTCTTCTCCCAAGTAACAGGCAACAGGACAAGAGAAAATGGCCTTAAGTTGCTCCAGAGGAGGTTTAGATTGGATATTTGGAAAAAGTTCTTCACTGGAAGGGTTGTCAAGCATTGGAACAGGCTGCCCAGGGCAGTGGTTGAGTCACCATCCCTGAAGGTATTTAAAAGATGTGTAGATGTGGCTCTGAGGGACATGGTCTAGCGGTGGACTTGGCAGTGTTAGGTTAACATTTGAACTCGATGATCTTAAATGTATCTTCCAACCCAAATGATTCTATGATTAGTTACACTGTTGTTCCCAGGGCCGGGAGCGTGTCTCACCAGTCACACAATCCATCTCCCATCAGTTTTTGCAGTGAAGAATTTGACCTCCAACCAAGTCTTTCATGTATGTTCAGCTCCACAAAGCAGCTACAGAGCATTGGATTGTGCTCAAGAGACCTCAGTTATACTTCTCTGTCCTAGCCCTGTTAGAAGTCCTCAGGCAGGGCAACCTCCCTCAATACCTCCATTTCCTGACCTGTTAACTGAAGGTAAAGTTACTGATATCAGTGTAAAGAATCTTCAGGCACATCTGGGCACTGCTGGGCAGGGGATACTGGTATTTTGGTGAAAGCACTGGAGATGGAGACAGAAGCCCTTAGCCTCAGACTGATATTGTACAATTTTGCCATCTCAGATTGGGAACCTGTGCTGGCATCTTCTGTCATGCTACAAACACACTTCTGCCACAGATTAAACAGCAGCTATGAAAGCTTCATCTGGAAGTGCTGGCTTAGTGATCTGTTGGCCATGAGCCTTTCTGCACATTGTTTTGTGGGATACACTCTGTAATTTGGATCTGATTATCTTGATCACAGCCTTTTCTCCTGCGGGCCCACCATGCTAGGTTACCCACAGCCAGGTTTCTAGCACTCTTTCTTAATACTTTTAGCTTTAGATTACAACCCTAATTAATGTGTTGAGCTTTGCTAGTTCCTGTTAAGAAAACAACAAAAGTATGTTTTGTGAGAGATGAGAACGAGGAAGCAAAATGTTTGATACCCTTCCCTGTCTCTACCACCATCTCATCTCATCTCATCTCATCATGTTTGTGATCCACCATGCAGACATTATTTCTCATTCAAATTGTTTCACATTTTATTAAGCTCAGGTAGGGGTCATGGAACCAGTTCAGTTCCAGTCCTCTTGGCTGCGTGGTTGTGGGTTTTGGCGAAATACAAAAGGATAGGGCTGGGAGTCTGACAAAGCCCTATTCCCTTTCATGTGAAAGCCATTTAGCACTGTTGGGAACGGGGGCCTCAAGGGAGAAGTCAATACTGTGTACCTTGCTTTGAAGCCCTGACATGTTCTGAAGAAGGAGAGACCTGTCTGTAAATGAGAATCAGGCCCATAGATGTGAAGGGCTGAAGCTGCTTTGAGTACCTGTTTTAGCGCCCACACAGAGATTCTCACTCTGCCACTGCATCTTGAGCCCCATCTCTTACCTGAAATGAATTACAGGGATACTCTGGTTGGATAGAACAGCTCTAAGTGGATGTCCACCCTGCTTGGTAAGAGCAAACCCGAGCCATTCCCATGCCCAGATCCACCCCATATTCCAAGCCCTCTGGCTCACACTGGCTGATCCACTTAGCCCAAAGCCTGATGCTCTTCATGAGATGCCAGACTCTGTTTTGTGCCCTCGGGATGAGCTGAGTGTGTTACCCCCACTCTGCCCTGACCACCCACAGTTCTCCTTAACTCAGCTCTTCCTAAAAGTAACGTGGTTGCTTTCATTATGAACCACATGAAGACTATGGCTAATGGACAAGGCTGAACCTGCTCTTCCCCTTACAATATAACTTATGCCACAGAGAACAGAGCTTTAGGAAGCTGCCCCAGTACTCAGGTACGTTAACTCCAGGCTGTCTCAGACGGTGCCAGCAAGGGTAAGGAATTCTGGGTAGGAAACTGTATAATCTCCATTCACTTCTTACATGCTCTTCTGCTGTGTGAGGACAAGGAAAAGAAATGAGCTGACTTAGCAAGTCATTGCAACCTGGAACAGGTCACGTATCCTATTATACCCAAGGTGTAATCTCGCTGCCAAGTGTTGTGCTCCGAGTGAATGCTTTGTTACTTGCGTGCAGTGAAGTCATCGCAGTGGAATAAATGCAATGCCAGGACGACCCTGCTTTTCTCTCGCTCCCTTCCCTCCAGTGCAGTTTGAAGAGAAGGTAAAGGCAATGAAGAATATCGCTTGCTGTTGTACGCTGGCAGAGAGGGCTCATTTGAACAACTGTCAGCCATGGAATTTCACCTGAGTTTCCCAGATAAAATCTCCTGGTTTAGGGATTATATTTACTCAGTGTGTTTAATGTGACAATGAAAACTCCACATGCACTGATCTTTTAAATAATAATAAAAACCCCTCCAACAATGAAAATCTCACAGGCAGCCTAATAAATGGAAAATAACTGCCAAAACCAGAAGATAAAATTCTACCCAGAAAAGCAGAAAGGGAGCATCCCTATTTCTCAACTGAAACTGCACAAAGAAATTGTGCTGTGTTTTGCATCCACCTCAAATATTGAATACTCCCATGTAGGTTCCCTTTGCCCACCTTCCTTCGGGTGGAGTGCCTTGAAAGAGTGGAGAGGTGCTCTGTGCCTGCAGGATTTGGACCTCTTTCAAGGGTTCTTGTTTCAAGGTGCCTTAGCACCCAAGCAGGTGCTTTTTTTCAGTTAGTAAGAAACCTCTGCTGAAGAGAAGAAGAGGATGAAAGGAAGAGGAGGGGAAAGGGGACCCTGGCACTGGCAAGGGGGCAGAGCCTGTCTTGGAGGTGTCTTCATGGGGTTTTCCAGGCAGATGTGAACCTGCACTGAAGTGACACATAGCTGAGATGAGCTAATGAGCTCCATGGAGGCTATTGAAGGTTGTGCTTGGTGCCATCGTGTTATAGATGCATGGCCTCTGATTCACAGCTGAAGCAGAGGTAGAGTTTAGGGAAGTCTGAAGAAACACCAGAGCTGAATGTGGGGTCCCATCAGCTCTGCCTTTAGCATGGAAAAGCTCAGAGATGCACTTTTCCAGCAAAGCATTAAGGACTGTAATGGATAGATATCCAAGTAATTTGTTGAGAAACGCCAGACTGGTGGAAGATAGAGGACTTACAGACACTTGGGGTAACTCATCCAGTAGCAGTCTAAGCAGACAGGGAAGTGACTGTAGCTGTCAGAAAGATGCAAAATAAACCCCAGAAGTCATGCGTTGCCCGTACCCCAAATTACTGCTTTGGAGTAATAGTTTATGGTCCTTCTGCGAATCCCCTATTAAAAGAAAAACATTTGAGACTGACTAAAAACGCTGAATTATTGATTGTACCATTAAGGTCTTTGTTTGAAATGTTATCAGAGTTAATAAAGTCAGTGAACGTTCCTCTCCAGCAAAACCAGCACCATGTTTCTTTCCAGCTCCACTTTTAGGGTTCAGCTCAGCTCACATTGAACCCAAGAGGGACCAGGCTGCTGCCTGTCACAGGAATAGGCTGACTGCACTGTAAAACAAGCCTGGATGAGAAACTAGCAGGGCATTAGCCATGGAATAAAATAGGAAAGTCACTATGTACTGGTTCATTATACAGTAATTTACTAATGAAGCCAGAGGCTGTAAATGTGAGTGTCTTTAACTCCACATCTTCTAGTCAGTCAGCTGAGGCAGCTGATGTGCAGTTTGCTCCCCTGCACCGTCAATCTCAACAGATAAGAATCATTTGTCTCAGTTACACCGAGAGATCAAAACTCACCTGATCCCCCACCCAAACAACAAGATCAAACAGCAGTAACATCAGTCCTGTTTTTTTGCCTTTTTTCAGACAGATTTGCCATATTTTTAACTCCTTCTCAGCACTGTAGGCAAAAACGACCTTTATTGCTTGGAGGATGAGGATAAAATAACTTATACTGTCCTGGTCTGGGAGTGGGAATATTAATCTTTTCCCAGTTGCTGGTGCTTTGTCTCTGCTCACTCCCTGTGCACAGGTCCCCTCCGCATCCCTACAAGGTGATACCCTCCCCACCAGCAGGCATAGGCAGAAGTGGCTCTGCACCCCTGGGGTGTCGTAGGCAGGGCTTTGGGTCCAATTCCAGCAGCCCATCACCCATCTCCAGAGTCCAGAGCTGGCTCTGACTCTCCTTCTCCATGAATATGTCCATGAGTCAAAATCAGCCCCTTGTGCACACTGTTTTGTGCTCTGCTACCTTTTAACTTCTTCTGCCTTTTTTTTTTTTTTTTGTGAAGATCCACAAGAAAGGCAATGTTTTTTATGTGTAAGGATGCTTTTTCCACATTGACTGGCAGAATAATGGTTAAAAAGAGAACATTGCAGCTTTCTCACACTGTTGTTATCTTAAGATTTTTAAAGTGTTCCTTAATAAAGTAATTCTGTATCATATGTTTAAAACATCTCAAAGTATTTGAATTCACAGTGCTTTGTAAAATTTCCACCAATTGCATATATATATAACTTAACCAACTGCAAATGTAATCTTTCAGAGAGTCCTTTTCCTATTTGCTTCCTCTGCATCCCAGCAGCTTTTCTTTCCCCACTCTCTTAATTTCCAGTGCAGCCTCCTCTCTCCTCATTCTCTCCTCCACAAGTCTCAGCTGCCCATTAGCCTGACCCATTTCAGAAGCCATTGAATCTCTGCGCACAACATCTGCCTCGTTAGAAACAGTGGGAGATGGCAGCCACCTTTATTACAGCTAGTTTCATATCCCTATTTCAGAAAAAAATACATGGGACAAAGGGTGATAATGATGGCTGCATGTTCTTGGTGGTCATGGTTCTTGGTTCCTGTGGACCTGATGCATCAGCCTTGAGACAGCCCCTCACCACAGCCCTGATGTACCGAGGGCCAAGAGTCCCCCATCACTCCAGCAAGCCCTACTTCACACAACTGCCATGGCTCTGAGAAAACTCACACCCCCTGCTTTATAGCACTTTTTTCCTTTCTGGATTGAAAATCCTGGTGAAAATCCAGTTCCAGGCTTGGATGACTGGAACTATGGAGAAACCCAACTTCAGAGTTGGCCTGGGAGGCAATGGTGAATAAACACTGATTATGAAAGAGAGCTGCTCTATCTCACTGCCAGTGCAGCTGCAGAGAGATACAGACACCAGAAGGGGCCGTGAGCAAGTGAGGAAGGTGACATGAGGGAAGCAGAAAGTTTTAGATGGAGTTTTGCCGCTCAGAAGAGTAAATGAAACATCAGTATTTGGGTGGCTTTGCACAGAATGGGCATAATTAAGAGGACATGTTGAATTAAGGGATGACAGCAGTTAGTTCAAGTAACTATTTTTTCTTAAAGAAGAAACTTAACAAATTAGTTTCTTGCTGACCAGTTCTTCATGCCCTTTGCCTTTGATTTCAATCCATTTAAATTGCAAATGTCTTACTCCCAGTGGCTTTCTGCTGACGGTTCGGTTCGCCTGTTGAGAATCTGAGCTCACAGGTCTCTCCAGGGTCTCCTCTCTGCTCTTTGCAGGGAAGGGGAAAGGCAGCTTTATCTCCACTTTTTAGCAAGTAGGGCTTGCTGGAGTGATGGGGGACTCTTGGCCCTCGGTACATCAGGGCTGTGGTGAGGGGCTGTCTCAAGGCTGATGCATCAGGTCCACAGGAACCAAGAACCATGACCACCAAGAACATGCAGCCAGCATTATCACCTTTTATCCACTTTTATCTCTGTAATTTCATTATGCTTTGTAGCTTCTTTGGCTGCCACTTCATCTTCTCCAAGGTCACCTCCGTAATGAACGCAGAAGCCCAGGGCAGGATTCAGATTCTCACCCTGGGGGATTCAATCCAGCTGCCCAAGCACAGGTACATAGTGCAACTTGGGGGTCCTACTTGGCCTCCAGCTAATGTTCTGGGCAGCACAGGGCTCCTGTAGGTCCCAAGTTGCACATGCCAACGCTACAAGGATGTTTCAAGCAGCATTTCACCTGCAACACGGCTCCTATATACAGGCAAGGGGCTCAAACCTTTGTTGGAACCTCATACTTGGAGCAATTTGTGCCTGCTTAAAAAAAAATGTATTTGAGGACGTACAAACCAGTGCATTTACTCAACACTGGACCGTGTGGCACATGATTTTGTCCTTCTACTGGGACTGATGCAAGGAAATAAATCTGCTTACCCTTAGCTTTTCATCAGTCAACAGCAACCTTCTGAGAAACAAAATATTTATTGTCCCTTCTCCTCTGACTACATTTGCTCTCCAACAGCTTTTCTTGATATAGCTTTGCTTATTCACTCAGAAATGCTGTTCACACAGAGGGGAAAGAATGGAATTTGAGCATTTGGCCAGGATTTTTGGATGTCTAGCAGCCCAGACAAAGCAGATTAACCAAAATGATCTCTGCACATCCCAAAATGGCAAAGATTGATGTTGTCAGGGCAGTGCTTGCAGTGCAAGTGATTTGTGTCCTGCTGATTTTGTGCCTTTGATGCCTTTGATCTCTCCTCTTGGAAAATATAAACTGAGACCATACAAGTGCATGGCACTGCTATTCGGGTCCAACTTGGGCTGAATATGAAAACGTTTTTCCGAGGAAGAGAAATTCTTTGGAGGAATAAAAAAGACAGAGAAATAAATTTCAGAGGTTGAAGAGTTTCATTTTTGTTTTTGAGTTGGCCTGAAACTTTTTAAGTTCAACATTAAACTTCCTTTTTATATATACCTAGGAAGTATCACCACAGGCATCTGCTTTTCCCACTGTCAAAGATTGGTCTTGCTTAGTCTTTCCTTCTGGCTTGATGCAGCCACTTTTGTGTCCCTGTGCCCCGAGAGGAGTGGTTACTTCAGGATCCTGTAGTCCCAGTATCATTTCTGGGACAGGACTTGCCTGTAGGACACAACTCACCCTCCTCACTTTCGCCCTCCCCTAGACCTGTACAAAGGGGATGTCACTGCCACACATATTTGTTGTCAGGCACAAGGTGTTGAGGGACATGAGCAGCTCAAATATGATAAATCCTTCAAGGTAAAAGTGACATATAAAAATCACCATCCTGTCCCAGTTTCTTCTTGCACTGGAGCTTACTGGGATGCTGTGGGCCTTACTGGTCTCTACTGCTACCATCCTTCTCTCCCTTGCAGGTAAAATCTGTGTTACCTGCTCAGGGACACAACATTTGTGATTTATTAACTCTGTTTTAAAACAGCTCTTTCACAGAGCACAAATTCTCCTGGATTTATCTGTCAAACCAGAGGCTTTGGAGAGAAACTAAAGTTTCCAGAGAGAATAGGGAGGGATGGATGTACACTGGAGGTGACAAAAGGGGCATAAGACGGGGGGAAAAGGCAATTTTAAGATGGAAAATTTCTTTCTATAGTTCAAAACAGGAGTTGGATCCTAAAGGAGAAGAGATTATTCCTTGAGAGAGTAACTGAGTTTTGCTATTCCAGCAAAAGAGAAGTCAATAGCTTAGCTCCAAGCAATTATGTTACCAGTCTAGTCTCTCTTTCTTTCCCTCTACTTTCTTTTCCTTTCTGTCTTTGTAAAGTTCTAAGCACTTTCAATGAAGAAAGGAGAAACGTGATTTTAAGATGAGTTGGGGTTGTGCCTTGAGACAGAAGAAATGCTTAGATACTACGTTTTAATGAATACAAAATATTACACCGTGAAAATCAGTGGCTGCTGCTACTGGTTTTTTTAAGGTATGTTAATTTTTGTTGCTTTTAAATACTCTTGTTGCTGGGAAACCACTCACACACTGTAATTGAAATTGGTTCTTCATATCCCATTTTGTCCCTGGCAGGTTTAAAGTGTTCATAAAAGCTGAAATCTCTGCTGAGGAAAGGCAAGGTGCACCTGATAGAAGATCCCTTGGCATTTTTTTGGGCAAAAGACATCACGAAATGCATTCAAAAAATAAAAGCATTGGGCCAGCGTACATATTGAACCTGGCAGAATGGTACGGTGAATATATTGGGGTGTGAGGTAGTGGGTGAAAGGATCTGGAAGGGTTTTTTTCCCAGGTAAGAAGGAGATGTGTAAGAAGGGGATGAAACCAGGCTCTTTAGAGGTAAGCCTGGGGGTGGCATGCCAATGTCTCTGGGACAGGATGCTAGTGAGGTCCCTCAGTCCACTGACTCAGTGAAGGTAGGGGATGGAGATTCATGCAGCAGTGGAGATACAAGGGTCATTGACGGGTTAGAAATTTCAGCCGTGCCTGGGAATGGTCAGGTAGGAATTAGGGCTTCTCCCAGAAAAAAAGTGGCAGGACCAATAGCCCAACTGAAATGCTTCTACAC
Organism: Ibidorhyncha struthersii; assembly: GCA_013398815.1. Lineage (NCBI taxonomy): Eukaryota > Metazoa > Chordata > Aves > Charadriiformes > Charadriidae > Ibidorhyncha > Ibidorhyncha struthersii. The sequence continues at coordinate 21,895 of VZSZ01002577.1, read as the reverse complement.
TAACGCACACAGCATGGGCAACAAACAGGAGGAGCCATTGTGCAGCAGGAAAACTATGATGTAGTTGCCATCATGGAAACATGGCGAGATGACTCACATGACTGGAGTGCTGCAATGGATGGCTATGAACCCTTCAGAAGGGATAGGCAAGGAAGGAGAGGCGGTGGGGTGGCCCTGTATGTTAGGGAGTGTTATGAGTGTCTAGAACTAAATGATGGTGACAATAGGGTTGAGCATTTATGGGTAAGGATCGGGGGGAAGGCCAACAAGGCAGATAGCATGGTGGGAGTCTGTTATAGACCGCCCAACCAGGATGAAGACACAGATGAAATATTCTATAAATAGCTGGGAGAAGTCTCACGATCGCTAGTCCTTGTCGTCGTGGGGGACCTCAACTTACCAGATATCTGCTGGGAATACAATACAGCAGAGAGGAAACAGCCTACGAGGTGCCTGGGGCGTGTTGGGACTAACTTCTTGACACAGCTGGTGAGGGAGCTGACTAGTGAAGGCATCCTGCTGGACCTGTTGTTTGTGAATAGAGAAGGACTTGTGGTGGATGTGATGGTCGGAGGTCATCTTGGGCATAGTGATCATGAAATGATAAAGGTTTGGATTCTTGGCGAAGTAAGGAGGGGGTTCGCAGAACTGCCGCCTTGGACTTCTGGAGAGCGGACTTTGGTCTTTTCAGGAGCCTGGTTGACAGAGTCCCTTGGGAGGCAGTCCTGAAGGGCAAAGGAGTCCAGGAAGGCTGGACATCTTTCAAGAGGAAAGCCCACACAGTGTTTCAAACCTTTCAGTCAAAGACCTGTCTGTGCTTTTGGAAAGTAACAAACTGAACATCACGTGCATCCTTCTAGGTAGGGCCACCACATATCCTTTTCAGTTACAGCTGACAAAGCTCTGACTGTGTATGTATTTATCAGTTGTATTCTGCCTTTGCAGATCAGTTTGCTCTTACTTACATTTTAAAAAGATATGTATCTTTTCTATCTGTTTTTTTCCCAGTTACTTTTTTAGCACCTTCTGTTATCTTGTAGGATTTGTACTAGTAGCTGAGCAATGTGGTTTCAGAGTAAAGATCAGCATGTAATTTAACTATATTTTAAGATGCTTAATATGCACTCTTGTACTAAGTCATTGTGTCTCTGAGATGAAAATATACTTGCTGTTCCTCTGACATAAATGCCTCTTTGCCTCTTTCATCTGCTTTCTTTGGTTCCTCAACTGAGTGAATCTTGGCTAGATCTGAGTACTGGGTCCACAGGGAGAAAGTTAAACAAGGAACGCTTAAATGCTATTTAAGACAAAGCTCTTGACTCTTCACCTACTTGATTAATGCCGCTTATAACTGTTCCTTAAATAAGGAAGAACAAGAGGCTAAGAGAAACAAAGTCTCTGCTAAAGTTTATGGACTGAATTGCAGCAACACACATGTCCCATTCCCTTTTTTATTGTCATCTGCTCCAGCCTTGCCTCTCCCTTAGACTGTAAACTCCTCTGTGCAGAGATCTGTTGTGCTCAAGTGCTATTCACATCTTTCATCCTACATAAATAATAATACATCACAGTAATAAAGCAGCTGTTGTGAGTTAATTCCAACCAAACTGCAATCTACCCCCATGCAACAAGATGTCTGCACAATCACTCTTGATAATAAGTCCTGGGAAATGCTCTGCGATAATCTCAGTGCTTGATTAATTTTTATTTCATAACAAGTCATTATTAATGGGCCAGATGCTGATAGGTTTGCTCATGGTGAGGACAATCTGACTGCAAGAGAAGTGGCATTAAAAGGAAGAAAAGCAAGTGCAACTCAGCTAGCGCAAGGATATTTCGCTGCCAGAATAAAACAGCGAGTCAAACAAAACAAGACCAGCTCTTAGAAGCAAGTACAATGACTTGCTGCCTTGAAGAGACAATGCTCCTCTTTTAGTTTCTTGTGTCACGCAGCAAAAGAACAGTGAAAAGTGCCCAGAATATCTGCACAGGGAGTTAATATTTCCAGAAAAAAAAAAAAAAAGAAGAAAAAAAAGCCTTTACAAAAGGGGTTTTCTTTCTTACAGAGAAAGGCTGGGTAAAAGAAAAGAGCGAGGAAAAAGTCTGGGCGACCTCAGAAGAAAAACATCAAGCCTTTTCAGTGGGGAATGAAAGCACAAAGGCAAGTCCCTGGCAAATGTCAATATTTACATGAGTCGTGGTGAAACTGCTGGCCAAGGGAGAGAGCAGAGAAGGGTATTCAGAAAAGTGACCTTCTGGACACCATGCACAAGCTTTCTTTTTGCACTGCAGGATGTAGGGTCAGCCATCAACAATGCCTGAGACAAGAGCCACTGATGTAATGACAATCCTGCAAAGCTGAACCAAAAAAAACCCCACAACCGAAAAGCCCCAGTCTCTTGATGAATTGATTTGCAAAGCCAGCAGTTCTCCTAGGAGGGCAAAGCAAGATAAATTGGGTTCAGGGTCTCCATAGTCAGGGTGTGAATACCAAAAGAAGTGAGAGGCTAGGTTTGGGGGAATGCAGTCTCCATGTGAACGAGGGAGCCGTGCCGCCATCACTGCATCATACATATAGGAACAGGACTTACTCCTGGGAGGGAGGAACTCAAACTGCCTTCAACAACAGGTCAAGGGAGGTGATTCTGCCTCTCTGCTCTCCTCTGGTGAGACCCCACCTGCAGTACTGCATCCAGCTCTGGAGCCCCCAACATAAGAAGGACATGGATCTGTTGGAGCGGGTCAAGAGGAGGGCCACAAAGATGATCAGGATCTGCTCTAAGGACATACTGAGAGAGCTGGGGTTGTTCAGCCTGGAGAAGAGAAGGCTCCAGGGAGAACTTATAGTCTCCAGTACCTGAGGAGGGCCTACAAGAAAGCTGGGGAGGGATTTTTTACAAGAGCATGTAGTGACAGGACGAGGGCTAATGGCTTCAAACTGGAAGAAGGTAGATTCAGATTGGATATCAGGATGAATTTTTTTACTATGAGGGTGGCGAAGCACTAGAACAAATTGCCCAGGGAGGTTGTGGCTGCCCCATCCCTGGAGGTGTTCAAGGCCAGGCTGGACGAGGGGTAATGGGCACAAACTTGAACATAGGAAGTTCCATCTTAACACGAGGAGGAACTTCTTTACTTTGAGGGTGGTGGAGCACTGGAACAGGCTGCCCAGAGAGGTTGTGGAGTCTCCCACTCTGGAGACATTCAAAACCCGCCTGGACGCTGTCCTGTGCAACCTGTTGTAGATGACCCTGCTCTGGCGGGGGGGTTGGACTAGATGATCTCCAGAGGTCCCTTCCAACCCTGACTATTCTGTGATTCTGTGATTCTGTGGTCTAGTGGGAGGTGTCCCTGGCCATGGCAGGGGGCTTGGAACTAGATGATCTTTAAGGTCCCTTCCAACATAACCATTCTATTATTCTATGATTCTAATAAAGTGAATCTACTTTGAATTTATTTTGGAAATGCCAAGAACAAGCTCAGGTCCTGCAAATCTGCATCGATCAAGCTATCTAAAATGGCTGCCCCCTTCTCAGTCATGCTTCAGATATAATCAGCCTGACAAACCAAATCCATACTTTCTTCTGAAAATCATTAGTCATCATATTAAATCAGATTATGTTAACAAATTGCTTCCATCTTCATATTGTTCAAGCAAACAGTCAGGCAAGGGGCAGCTTTGGTTTGAGAAAATGACTTGGCCTAAGCTGATAGCAAATTGTATGCACTAATTGAAATTCTAAATTAACACCATGTAGCACAGTTTGCTTAATTGCTTTAAAAAGAGTTTTCCAGGGCACAGTCTTGTGGTTTCCAGTGGTACACTGCCAGAGCATTTCTAACTTGTGAAGACGAAGGAATTGGTTTAGAAAAGGCTCAAGTGCTCCCTTTGACTGCATTGATTTTCCTCTGTGTTTACTGTAATCTCTCTTCAGCTGTGGCAGTACTGCTCTGTGCGTGGTCCCAGAAGCTTTTTCCTCCATGAACACAGATGCAGATATAATAGGACACACTAATAACTGCATGCTTTATAGATCCATCTGGGATCAGACCCCAAAGTTATGTCTGAGTACATTGGGAATGTCAGTGCTCTAATGAGTCCCACACAGGCAAGAAGAAGACGTGGAAGCAACAGGAAAAGAATATTACTGCCCTTTTTGCCAAAAAAAAAGGACTAGCAAAAGAGCTGTTTTCCTAGATAAACGTTGAATCTTAGTTTAAGCACAAACCATGGATATGCGGTGCCATTTGAAATGCTATGGGGAATCAGAGGGGCCCACATGGGACTGAGAGATGCAGCTGGGACTTAGGGGAGACACTTGCCCTTTAAGAGTGTTGCTGGAATCCAGGGGGATATCCCAGACCACCAAAACCAGCACTAGACCCCATGCTCAGACAACTGGATGCTGTCACATATTTACATTGACTAACTTGGCAATTTAGAGTCACGACTTGCACAGAAACACCTAGATATCTTCATCTGCAAGCCAAGCCCCACACTGAAAGTTAGGTGAGATGAATCCCACCTCACTGCAACAAGCTCTAACATCTCCAACACCAGAAACATGAGCAAGAAAAATCATGAGCTGAGCTTGGCTCATGTCACCAGACACTTATCTGTAATTCTGTGCTCCTTGGAGCAAAAAGGACAGATTCCAGTTTGAACTTCACCTGTAGAAGTCTGAGCATTAAATGAGGATAAAATAGAAAATGTTAGGGTCAAAGAGCAACTGATCATGGACATGTTCGTATTTGCACAGCTGAAGAGGTTAAAACCTCTGCTTCTACCAGCTGTATTTCTGTGACATGGTTCCAGGGACATCTGCTTTGCCTCAGACAAAAAAATTGAAAAAAATTCTTTAAATCCCATCTTAAAGAAAATGATGGAAAAAGAGGGCTGTTTCCAAGGAACTGCAGATGTAGAGCAATCTGGCTGTCCCTTCAGCTGAGCTACGGCTGCAGACTTTGTAGGCACTTCTAATCAGCACCTGAACAAATTACATCAGGTCAAAGTAAATCACAGCTGCAGGATGGCAACTTAATCTGCTGCGGCTCTCCCACAAACACGCGTTTCAACAGGGTACCAGCAGCTCACATATATCTCTGCCGCACGCACAAACTAGTCGCTTAACCTGGTTCTTTCCACGTTCGAGCTAATAAGGTAGGGCAGGCAGGCAGCACTAAGAGCACGTCCCACACTGATGCTCTTCTCCATGGAGCTGCTGGGAGTGCTCCTTCTCTGTGTAGGTTGGTCATTACACCATCCCAGTGCCCTGCTTCGATGGCAATAGCTACATACCACAACAGGTTTCTACCAGTGGAACTTGAAATGCCTGGCTTGGAGATGCTGCAAGAGCCTGTTTGGCACAAGTACATGCACGTGGCTGTTGCATGCCAGTGGTGGAATATGGTCTATTTTTAACTTAGCATGCTTTGCGTACAGTATATCTTCAGGTTTTCAATATCTCTAATGGTCAGGCAGAGAAACAGTCACAATCTGCAAAGCTAGAAGAAGGGTTTTAAATGTTTTAAGAGTTATTCTGCATTATGCCAGGCCAGGAAAGGAATGGGAATAGAAGATTTCATTTAGATTACAGTTTCCCTAGAGAATGGGCTGCCTTTGACTGTGTTTCTATATGTCACCTGACATAATACACCCTCTGAATGCACATCCACAAACCTGAGCGTATCTCAGAGCAGAGATCCCCAAACGAAACCACAAGGGCCTGAAATGTTGTTTGTGGTGCTGTGTCATGGGGTAGAAATGACCCCAGGAGTGCTTTATAGTCCTCAATGACAGAAAACTACAGCTGAAATATTCATCCTAGTCCATAGAGAGCAATGGGCATTTTCCAGACATGATTCATCTACCCTCATTCAGACTAATTTCTCCCCAGAAGGCCTTATTTCTCTCTTCTGACTATAAAGGTAGAGACAGAGAAATTTACCTCTGATGTGTCTACATCGGATCACACAAATCCCATCAGCTGTGGAAAAGACACAGAATGAAATTACATTTCCCAGAGACAAAGAAATCATCTGCTATTTTCTTCCAAAACCCATCACGATATATTACTGCAAGGGTGAACAGGCATATGGTGCCCAAGGTTCCCACTGCTGGTGGTGGACACTCTTTATGATCTATGTGAGAGACTGAAGGTGCCTGAAGAGTTTCTGGATACTGCAGATGGATCTTCTGTCCAGAAGTTTTATTTCCAACAAGCAGAGAAAGGCAAAAAACTCTGGAAAAGAAAAATTGCTAGGTTTAACTAGAGTAAGGCAGGTATTTGCGGCTGTAAGGAATGCAATGGTCTACTTTGGTGAAAAGACAGAACCACAGAGTTTCGATGGTCTCCATTTTCACAGGAGAGTCTTCAAGGTGTCAAGCTGAGTAGTCAGGAGAGTGTTAAACTAAGAAAAGGGAAAGGCAGAAAGGGAGGAATGAATGAGCATTCATTTAGCACAAAATTAAGATGTCAAGAACAAAATTAATCAAGGCACCAAGGGATGCGAAGAGAAGAAATTCTTTAATTGCCTATACTGTAATGCTGGGAGTCTGAGTAATAAACAAGAATTGGAATTGGAATAGCTCATTTATGAGTATACATTAGACCTTGTTGGCATTATTGAAATCTTGGGGGGAGATTTGCATGATTGGAATATTAAAATCACTCATTATAATCTATTTAGGAAGCATAAAAGTGGGCAAATGCAAAAGGGGAGTGGCACTCAACATCAAATGTGTTTCTGGGGGAATCAGGTGCCTAAGCTCTTCTTATAAAGCTTTTCAAGCACTTCTGCATGTTTTACATCTGAAGACATGCAAAAAGATGGATGGCAGGGATTTGCAAGCTGGGATCTTTTGGAGCCCCCGTTTTTGGAAGGTGCTCAAAGTTTGTCTCTCTTGAAAGACTGTATCTCCAAAAATCAGACTCTTAGTGAACCAATGAATGTTCTGGGCAAATCACTGCTTTTTTATGAAGCACAAGAACTCAGGCTTGCAGACTACTGTTTGAATGGCATTACTGAAATTTGCCATAAATAAAATGAGACATAATAAGCTTGATCCTATGCTCTGATTAAATACTACAGGCATTTTGTGTACAGAATTACAGAGACTAGGCCATTCAGAAAAGCATTAGTACCTAGTCTTGTTTGACCCTTCCTGGCATTACACACAGAAGAAATCTGGTCCTTTATATTTTTCAATGGTGTAAATTATCACTGTGCTTTTAGAAGACGCAATATTGGCAGGTCTGCAGAATAAGAGAGGCTCTAATCATCACTTATTCTTCTGCTGTGATTTCCCTGACATCAGTTTAGAGTCTCATCCTCACTCTATATACACATATTTTATTTCCTAGGTAATTTTCATGATTCTCTCTACTCTTTTTCAGATGAATTAGCTATTCCCTAAGCACAGAAAATTCTCTAAGCCATTATCTCCTATGTCTTTAGGACTCACCTTTTTCCTCCCTCCTCCCCTACTCAATTCTTATATCCATTCTGACTTCAGCAACAATCTATCCTATTTGAAAATCCTACACAGTATCACAGAGTTCATACTGCCAGGTTAATTTCATGCCCTCGTTATTGTGATCTTTATTCTGCTTCACACCACAGAAGCCCCCCCACCACCACCACTCTGCATCATGTTATCAGCAAACATCTCAAAACCCCAAATGCCAGGAAAGCCTCAAAGTGTTTTTTCCCCATGTGCCAAGAGTTGGGTGGGTTTTTTTCCAAAAAGTTCAGAGCTGAACAATAGTAACTTGAATATGTCTTGATTACTCTGAAAAGTTCATTATGAGAACCGTGTGTGTGGTAAATGGAGTAAACCAAAAAGAGAAGAAAAGATGTGCTTGACCAGAACAGCTCACCACAAAGTGGATGAGTCACTGTGTGGCAACATGACATAAAAAGCAGTTTCTGGAGGGGCTGGGACTCAGGTTACACAGGCCAGTCACAAGTCTCCTGGTTGTATGTATCTCTGGCTCTCTCCAAAAACATGTGCTTTTCTGCTGTAAAAAAGGGATACTTGTGCTTCCTCTGAGTCAGTGACTCACCCTGCCTTTTCACAACAAAGCAAACTGAAGTCATAGCAGAGAATGAAAGACAGTCGTGATTCAGACTTCACTCCCGATTTTATGCTTGAACAATATTCCTGAGTGCAAAGTAACATCAGTCAGCCTCTTGTCAACATAACGCTGGGATAAATGAAGGCAAAATTGGGATTAACAATTGGGATTTGCAAAGCTTCCCCCCACCCCCCCTAAATGAGGGTCTGTTATACGCTAAATCCAGACAGTATGATGCAGGGTCCTTCAGCCGATTAACTAATCAGTGCATGGTTTCCCAGTTCCATCTGAAGCTCAGCTCAAGCTCCGCTTGCTTCGCTGTAGCGGACACATTTCCCCCCAAGACAGTACGAAATGCCCATGGTTGTTACAGTGCAGTGTGTATCTGGATGAACAGGCATTTATTCGTATTGACACTGTTACATCTCTTGGGAAATCTTGAAGCAAAACTCATTCAAATCAACTCATGGGGAGGCACTGTCATGGCTATGGGGCTGTAAACAAAAGGCAATGTTTGTCACCTAAGACTGGAGTTAAAAGGAGATATCCCGGAGACGATGGTGGCGTGGAGAATAGCAGATTTGGTCTCTACTCTGTTAATAATAAAGTAAATAACAGGTACTGGTAACAACCAAACTGAAAGGAGCAGCAGTTAAGGGCTGAGAAATAACAACAAGGGAAGAGGTTAGGAATATCAGCTGGAAATAACGAGTGAGATTCAGCTGAAGAAAAACAGTATGAAACAGCGAAGGCAGAGAAGGAAATCTGTGCCAGATAAGTGAGGTTTACACTGCAGTGGGGCATACGAATGGGATGCAGAGGGTGCTTGCTCAGGGTGCCTAAATTAGCTTGGGAACTGGAGTGGTGCCACAGGAGGCGCAGGTGCGGTGGGAATCCTGGGCACCTATTCGGGTACCTGAAGCTCAGCCAACGTACTGTTATTGCATTAAAAGTAGTTTAGCTATATGGAGCCAAGCTGGAAAACTCACAGTTGCCTACTGAGAGGAGACCGGTCCTTTCTAGGCTGGTGATCCTTGTGGTGCCAGTCGCTGTACTGTGGTGAATAATCAGAAACAGCTGTAAACCTCACATCCCTCTCCATCAATGTTCAGCTAGTCATCCAGCTCCCACCTGCTGCCTGACGGCTGCTTTGGTGAGCAAGGCTGTTGGCAAACCACCAAGTCAGACTTTTTAGACGTTCAGGCACTGGTGTATGCTCTGGATGTCCTCATGGCCAGGACTCCAGCCACACCAGCCTTCTCAGGGTTTTCCAAGGGTTTGGTATATTGCTTTCGGGCTGAATGCTGGATTACTGGAAAGTACCGATCCCAAAGCTGGCAAGTGCACACCACTGTGAAATAAGCAGGGGTAAAGAATGGAAGAGTAGGATGGTCCATCTCGCGCTGGAGGGGAGCAAGTGGAGTTTGGGGCAAGCAATGTGAGAAGACTGGTGCCTCTAGAGGAGCAGAATTAAAGGCTGAGACATGTTCTCCATGCTGGACAGAAGTTGGGGAAGCCCGTGGTTACAGTTAGGGCAACAGGGAGTTTACACACCCAGTAGCCTCAGCTTTTCAGGTCCTGGATGTTTTAGGTTGTTTTCCCTTAAATGACTTCCACTGAATACTGAATAGGGCTAAGCTTTCAAGTATTCAGTAATGAAATGGAGATTGTCCAAGAAGGAGTAGAAATGATTGGGCAACTGGTTGGGTTGGTGTGCAAGGAAAGACTTGAAAAAGCATGTATCACTTGGCTCGGTTAAGTGGAGAACAGAAGAAAAAGGAGGAGAAGAGACAACCACGGCTTAACCAAAGGATATGAAGTGCAGGGCCAAGATTTCATCCCTCAGGCTACAGGGAACTGCTGTTTTCACTCTTTCACTCCCACAAAGTCTAGTTGCAGAGGCTGTGCCAAGGGAAGAGCAGAGTACAAAGCAAAGCAGGTTTATATTCCAGCAAGCACCCTGGCAGGACACCAAGACCAAGCTCTTCTTGGTCATAGCTACTTTGCGACCACTCTTCCTTTGGACCTATCCCTCATGGAATGTTATGTCCCCCCTCATTCCTTCTTGATTTCTGCCCCTGTGCACTGAGCTGTGGTCATTTCTGTACAGCACCTTCAGCCACAGCTGGGACAGCAGTGCCATAATTCCAATACCTTCTGTGGCAGTTGCATTAGTTTGTGGGGGTCCCAGAGTGAGGATTTTAAGGCTCAGCTAGACAAAAGCAGCAGAAGCTGCAGCTGAGGGATAATTCTGCTTTAGTAGAGAAATGCAATCGCTGATCTACTGTTTGGGTTTTATCCCTGGTTTAGTACACCTGTGTCATTTATATTAAGTCATTCATCACTGCAGCAGTACATACCTGTTCTTGACTGATGGTCCTGATTAACTGCAACGTACAATTTAATTTATTTCACTAAAGACAAGCAGTAACATTTGTCCCTTCCTGACCCTTGCTGAAATCAGAACTCTTTAATATATACCCTTTTAATAAATTATGCACTGCATTGCATAAAATGTACAGTGATGTGTTTGTGCCTGCTGATGGACACATACACTGTGGTTTTTCACTGAAAATAAGGAATATTTTTGTGTTTAGGTGGACACTGTCCATTCTGAATCCTCTCCTTGGGTTCCCAACTGTTCCTCTTGAAGGTTTAAAAAAATGCAAGCATCACTTAGATACGTGTTTGTGTGCTAGGAGGCGGGTATTTGAAAGTTCTTCAAATTCAGAGTCATCATGCCCAAATTTATCTGGGGATCTGGGCTTAACTCATTTTTTTATCCATACCCAGGAGTCTGATTCCCATCACACTGACAGGAGCAACATCAGAATCCTAATTGAAGGGCTGAATGGTAAATCATAAAATCAAATCAGGACTTTTTAATGAGGACGAAGGAGAAGATGTCCCATCAGTGGCCATTGTGTTTTGGGCTCACGTTTTCCTTCACCCTCATTGAGAATCCTCCAAGAAGACCCAGCGTATGTTTTAGTTAAAACTGAAAGAACTTTTTTTTCCTGAGAGAAGTGAGCACAGTGTGGCTATTTAAATACACCTCCGATCATTGTAGAATGACATTTCTGCCGAATTCATATCAGACACCTGTGAGAGAGTTTTCTGCAGCAGCTGAGAGGAAAAATAACATCAACATAAATATTCCATCTAGTGCTTGTCAAGCTCAGTAGTCACATCTATTACCTTGAGTAGGCATTTGGAAAAGTGGGTACTAAAATAAGCAGCATGGTGAAAGTGTACCAATGCCTTACAAGCTGACAATTGCAAGAAGCCCTTTGAAGCACCACATTCATCAGCCCTGCCTTTCTCTGTCTTTTCATAGAATCATAGAATGGTTTAGGTTGGAAGAGACCTTGAAGATCATCTAGTTCCAACCCCCCTGCCATGGGCAGGGACACCTTCCACCAGACCAGATTGCTCAAAGCCCCATCCAGCCTGGCCTTGAACAGCTCCAGCGATGGAACTTACACAGCTTCTCTGGGCCACATGTTCCAGTCCTTGTTCCAGTTCCTATTTCTCCCTGCTTTTGCTTCTTCTTGCCCTTCTGCTTCAAGTTCCCAGTGCATAATGGTCATTTGGAGGACCTCAGAATTGCTGCCATGCTCTATACAGGACCTTCACTACCATGTTTGCAAAAGGAATGGATAAAAGTCAAGTGGCAATGGAGAAACATGGTAAGCCAGCTTCGTGAAAGCAAAATAGACCTGTGAGGCACCTTTAGGCTACTCCCTGTAATTCTATGTGTTCTCCCATGGCACCATCACTGTGGTGTCTGAAGACCTCATGGACCTCAATGGCTGGATACAAAGATCCTCCCTTCTAGGCCAGGAAGGTCTTCACTGATGGGGAAGGTTTATCCTGCTAAATGAAAGGGAGCAAGCTTGAGCATTTAGGTAGCCCTCAGCCACAAGGACCTAAGCCAGCCATTGCCAGACGGCCTGAGGACCTCAGATTAGTCTTGGCTCTTCTCAGTGAGGTGGCACAGACATAAAAAAGAACACAGGCCCAAGGGCATTATGCGTCCACACAACAGCTGGGTGCAGAGATCCTCAAAGTAATAGCAGTTCAGCTAGATCCATGGCTGGAGACTGTGCACCCATATTAGGCAGCACACAGCTGGTCCTCAGGTTAAGATGGGGTTTATTAACCCAGGAGCAGCACCATGCCAAGATGATGACTGCAGGATGGCGCTGAGCTAATGTTTCTCAGCAATGGGGACACACCAGCCAGCTCAGGTACCCTTGCTCCACATTTAACTGCAATGTGTCTACCTGTCTTCAAGCTGCGCAACCTAGAGAGCTACGTAAGATCGTATCTACCATAGACAGCTGTGCGACAGCTAGACACATCAGCTTCCTTTTTGAATCAGAGAAAAATTGGTATTTTTGTGTTATGCTCCAGCTCTTATTAGACACTGATTTTTAGGAGGAGAGGGCAGCATGCTCTCTGCAACCCCAGAGTATGCTCCAAGCTCCCGTGGAGACTCTCCATCTGCCATGATATCTGCTTTGCCTCCTTCCAGAGCTTCCCAGAGCAGATACCTCCTTCCCTCACAGGGTACTCCTCTACTGCCCTCATGAGAGCCGAAGAAGTCCCTCAACAGATCAGAGACAAGCCAGAACCAATCCGTCATCTAGGAAATAACTGCAGCAAATGTTGCAAGGCTCCTTGTATTAACTAACTCGCTTCAAAACACATTTCAGAAGTGATTTATCATTTCGCCTTAACACTTTTAAGCCAGTTGTCATTATAATGAGCTACAACAGCAGCCCCTAAAAAAAAAAAAAAAGAAAAAAGAAAAAAAGAAAAGAAAAAATGGGGTAGCTATATTCTCCACAGTAGAAGAACAATTATTTACATTTAGCCTGCTATGCTGTTGCTGGTTTCAGAATATTTTCTTCTTTTTTTTTCCCTCCCTTCTTTTTCTTTTAACATTTGTCTTCCTTTCAGAGGAAAATTGATTGTTTGAAGGAACCAAGATTGATACACCTAATATTTACAAATGGCACACATTTCTGGACACTCTGTTTTCTGGTATAATCTAATAAGAAATTGATTTGTTAGTAGCTGGGTCTTTACCTTGTTCAACACATTTTAAAATATTTACATATATATATTAATACTAATCAGCCTTGAAAGTTATGAACAGTCTGGTTAGAATTAAAAAAAAAACCCTGACATTTTGGTCATACAATATCCAGTAAAAACAATCAATCTGAAATTTTTATGTAATTTACACATACATCTAGGAAATATTTCTTAGTTGAGGCTGCCTTTTCTGGAATAAGCAACAATTTGATCACTTTCTTCTGTGATCAGCTGTTGTCAGCTCTGTATCCCTCCAGCTTTTGTGTTGCTCTTGTTTTGATTTACCATTTGATCTTTTTCATTTTGTCATCTTTGAACACGACTGAAATCCAGCAATGAGGATCATATGAAAAGAAATACATTTTTGCACACATTAAAAGCTGAAAGAATTTAATAAGATGCTTTCCTTTCTGTCTCTCAGAAGGGAGGATTCATCTGATTAATCTGGCTGTTCATGTGGGCTTCTGAGGTCCAGCACAACCATGTGCCTCACAGTGGCAGCACTGAAGACTGATGGGATTTGTAGTCCCAACGGTGGACTTCCAAAAGGATCAAGTTGGGGGAAGATGAAGGAGTGGCTACTTTTGAGATGCAATACTTGATTGAATACAGACGTGGGTATTGCAATCCTGAGAGATGGAAAGAGGAATGTGCCCTAGGTTTATGATGTGGTTTATGATGTGGTTTTTTGTGGCCTAGCTTTTGTCTTGTGGTCTACACAGCAAGTCTCACAAGTATATTCTTTCCTAAAGGATAAGCATCGCATATCAGACCATATGACAGGGAGCATGTCCAGTATATCCAGTCACGGGGTGGAGAAAGAGCCATTGCAAGTCATACGATAAGGTCCCAAAGGAAGCCGACCCCACCAGTTGCGTTGTAGGATCCCAACAGCATAAGCTCTCATTCCAGCCTGTCACAAACCTGCCAACATGCTGAACCCAGAGCAGGAAGATGCTGTGGTCTCATCTGCCCATGACATTTCTCCATGAGGAACCTCACTCTGTCTTCTTCATGACTTCCCTGTAAGTACTGGAAGGTGGCAGTGAGATCCCCCTTGAAGCCTTCTCTTCTCCAGGCTGAACAAGCTCACCTCCTTCAGCCTCTTTGACCAGGACAAGTGGTCAGAGTCCCTGCTCCTGACATGGGACTTGTTTCTGTTTTATCAGTGCCTTTCTTGTCCAAAACTGGAGGTATTATTCTAGATTTGGTCTAATGAATGGCAAGTAAAAAGTGGGGATTATTTCCCATGACCTCCTGGCTATACTTGTGTTAGTACAAACCAGTATCCTATCCTCACAGCTGCTGGGGTGACCATCTACCCCAGGTTCTTTTCAGAACTAATGGTGGGTGGTCACTGATGACGATCTACCCCAGGTTCTTTTTGGCAGGGATGCTATGACAAAACATGAGCACACAGCTCATGGATTAACTTCTGTCCAGCACTTTGAAAAATATGGCCCGCCCTCTAAGCACTTAAAACACTGTATCTGGAAGAAGCACAGGTCCCATTTAAAGTCCTCAGCTACAGTTGCACCTCCTTGCCCCCAGGATGGATGGGGTCCTCAAAAAGCCCCTGGGCTGCTTGGGTTTCCTGGACTGGAGACTGCCTTACCTGAATCTGTCACTGCTGCTTTTTTTCCCACTGTGTTTCTGAGATCACAGCACTGCTGTGAGTGGCTGCTCGCTCCTCAGCAGACTTCCTGACAGGTGATTCCTTTACAATAAAGATTTAGGATAAAACAAAAGTTGAGTTCCCAGTGACACCCTCCTTTTCTCCCTCCAGCATTTCAAGTCTGGGTTCATTATCACCTCTTTAATTGGGTAATTATAATAGAGCTGACAATCACTTGGTGCCATCCAAGGGCATTTTTGATATTTTTTTTATTTGTGAGTATATATATATGTATAAAAAGCAGAACAATTAAACTTCCTCTCCTTTGTCACACCCTTTCCAAGAAAACCAGAGAGTCCAAACTGGCTATAAGTGTGTGTAGACCTAGGAATGACCCACTCCTCAGCCATTACTTAAACCAAGCAGCATCATAGCCACTCAGATGCAGACTATCAAAGGTAAAAAGGGTGATGAGGGGACCCAAGTTGAACAGTATTTAAGACATGAAGAAAAGGATGGTCAGCCTAACACCAAGACCAGCCCTAATACAGTACTAGCTACAACTACTTCCAGTATGACTGTGTTGAGAAGGGATGTAGTGGATCACTTCACCAGTGTCACCATGGGAAAAGGAAAAGCAACAAGAAGAGGAAGCTCTTGCTAACAGACTCTTAGTCCCAGGAGTGAATAATATTAATAGGCTGCCTGCAATCTATTAGGAAAAGGAATTAATTAGTATCTTTAGATGAGTTTGTTTTGTGTTCGTTTAATTATGCACACAGGAAAAAAAAATACCATCTGCCCTTTTGAAAAAGAATAAGAATGTAATCACGCAGGAGCAGATGCCCAAAGAAGGCAAGTGGAACAGCAACACACAGCAAAGCTGGTTGCAACAGAATCCTTAAGTGCCGTTCCATTTCCTGTAAGCACATTTTAAATGGCCAGACCTTTCTTCTGCATGCCCCTGAGAGATAATATTTCAAGAAAACTTTTCCATGCTGCAGGAAGACTCTTTTATCAATGCTAGAAAATTATTTGTTTCCGTAACAATGCAGTCCATTTGGGATAAGCTTTGCATCCCTCATAATCACAGAATCATTGAGGTTGGAAGGCATCTCTAGAAAATGTCCAGTCCACCTCCTCTGTTTAGAGCAGGGTCAGCCACCACGGGTCTGCTCAATACCATGTCCAGTAGGTCTTTGGATATCAAGTATGGAGACACCGCAACCTCTCTGGGAAACCTGTTCCAGTGTTCAATCACCCTCACAGTAAAAGACTTCTCTTCTGTTTAAACAATTTCATGTGCTTCAGTTTGTGCGTCTTGTGTAGTCACTGGGCAGTCTGAGAAAAGCCTAGCTCACTCTTTATTCCCTGCCTTCACATATTTATACACACCCGCTAAAATCTCCCTGAGCTTTCATTCCTTCAAGCTGTACAGTGCTGAGCAGAAGGGAAGGATCACCTCCATCAACTTGCTGGCAATGCTCTTAATGCAGCCCAGGATGCTGTTGGCCTTCTTTGCTGCAAGGACATATTCCTGGCTCATTTTCAGCTTGGTGTCTCCCAGGACTCCAGTTTCATCTCTGCAAGGCTATTTTCCAGGCAGTCAGCCCCAGACTGCAGTGGTCCATATGGTTGTTCTTCCCCAGCTGCAGGACTTCACATTTAGTTCTGTTGAACTTCATGAGGTTCCCCTCTGACCATTTCTCCAGCCTACCAACATCCTTCTGAAAGGCAACACAGCCATTTGATGTAGCAGCCACTCCTCAAAGTTTTGTGTCATCTTCAAACTTGCTGAAAGAGTGCTCTGTCTCATCATTCGGGCCATTAATAATGATGTTACTTTGGTGGTCTCAGTACTGACCTCTGATGTTCACCACTCGTGACTGACCTCCAGCTGGACTTCCTGTCATCAGTCACAACCCTTTGAGTCCAGCAATTCAGTTAGTTTTCAATCCGTGCTAGTTTTCAAGCCAACTCATTGTCCACTTATCTGCTCTGCATTTCATCAGCATGAAAATGAGGATGGTATGGCAAACAGTGTCAAAAGCCTTGCTAAGTTATAGATAAAAACATTCACTGTTCTGAACTCATTCACTGAGCTAGACAGTTCTTTATAGAAGGCTTTGGTCAGACTCAATTTCTCCTATTCCCAAGTACTTTCATGTCTTCATATATTTGGCTTCCAGAAAGACTTGCTCCATTGTCTTCCCACAGATCAAAGTGAGGCTGACCAGTCTGTAGTACCCCATTCTCCTTCTTGAAAAGAGGAGTGACATTTGTGGTCTTACAGTCCTTAGGAACCTCTCCCAGTCACCACAGTCTTTCAAAGATAATGAGCCAGCTCCCTCAGCACCCTTTGTGCTCACAATCAGGCCTCATGGACTTGTGTGTGTTCAGTTTAAGTATTCACTGTCCTTTGTCACCGCATCCTCTGCCCCTTTAGCACTGGGCCCACATTTTCTCTAGCCTTCCTTTTGCTGCTGATGCACCTTTAGAAACTCTTCTTCTTGCCCTTCACGTCCTTTGCTGCATTCAGTTCCAGGTGGATTCTGAGCATGTAGGGATGATGTTTGGAAAGCTAGACCACATCTCTGTATTTATCCTGGGTGGCCTGATCTGATACTGCTTCCACGTCTTGCACTTTTCCTTTTTTTGTTTGAGTTGTATTGGGAACCTCTCGTTCATCCATTAAGGCTTTTTGCCGTCTCTACTTGTCATTCTGCATGTGTGAAGTCTGGTCTAGACCCCACTCTACTTACAAAGCCTGACAAGCCTTGGCACTTAGGAGGAAAAAATCTGCTCCACAAAGGTATGGGCACAAATAATTTCCCCAGAGGCACATCAGAAGAAAAGCTTCAGACTCCCATCTAGCTCTCTGCACATACAGCTACAGGCTACCCTTGACTTCACAGAGGCCACATTGTAATAACAGAGTCCTTTCTTTATAACTGCCTCCATCCAGTCTCCCTGGACTTTTGCAAAGCTAATAAAAGTTAATAAAACCTTTGGAAGATGCTCTTATGTTGAATACACATCCCTCTCTCCTTATGGATCTTTTATGGGTGATAATGCATTGTTGGAGATGTCAGATAGTTTGGTAGTAGGGACAAAACCACATGGATATTTAATCACATCCAGTAGGTGATATTATGCACAGTGTGAGTGATAAAATCCTTTCATGTAATATATTTTCCAAGAGTGGAGGGGGGAAATGGAATTGAATTTTTTTTCATATTAATGAGCACAGTGGCCATATTTAAAAAGCAGACTCTATTGAACAATGAGCCTGTGATGGGTTCATGGGAACCAGTAAATCAACATGGTCGCTTGGGTGCTCCTAGCCATATTAGCGCCACTTGATATTAAAAAGGAAATTGCCGTGATTGTTATGCAATTGTGGATCACATGTGAAAAGGTGCCAGTGCTTTTTAGTGACACCATATATTTTCTTAGACTTAGTCAGAAAAATCTACCAGTGGTACAGAGGAAGGATGTGAATTTTAATGCAACATCTCCTTCAATTACTAGAAACTGGTGTCACGGCCTGATGGTAAAAGCTCTGAATCATGAAGATTGTTCCATTGGCACCAGTCAGCCTGTTGCATGAATGTGACTGCATAGCACAAGGGATTATCAGTCTAGATAAGCAATTTTTTTCAAGCCAGTGATCAGTTCCTGTTGTTCCAGAAAGAACAGGGAGGAAATCTAGGTGCGGTCAGTAAATGGGCTTTCTGTATTTAGAGTCCATTTTCTCTATCATCGGTTCTCATAGGGTGGGTTACAGCCTGGAGTGGAGGGCTTCAACCCTTCTGAAATCCAGGTTTGCCTTAAAAATAAGATATCTTTTTTCTTTAGAATATGCGCATCCACACAACTGCAGCTCCAGCTTTGCTTACCTTGTTTACCAGGGATCACCCTTTCTTGCAAGTTGACTTTAATAGCAGAGTCATTTGCAGAGCAAAACACCCAATTTCAAATAGAGGACGATCACCAGATTGCTCCAGAGAAGGGGCATTAGTCACATCACACCAAACCTCCCATCTCCTGGGATTTAGTTTGACTGGAGAACACAAAGTATTGTTGAACAATTTCTGTGCTAGAAAATCCCAAGAGAAAACTCAGCTGAAGCTTTTCCCCAAGCCATCAGTGCTTCGACTGTTTCTTCCTCAGGACTCTTCAGACATCTGTCCCTCCATGGGCACTTTTATGGCTCATGAACAAAGTCTTAGACAGCCATGCTCAACCTGATCAGCTGTAGGAATGGTGATGCTATCTTATTTGAGTCTACAGTGGAAAACCACTGGGCACCGAGATCCCCGTTTAGCTTCACTGCTGTTTTAAATGGATTTTAGAATTAAGATACACCTCACAGAAATGGTTGCTATATGTATTTAATATGTATTATTTATAAAGACACAATTTCTTAAGGCTATATGGAGACATACAGGGGGATGTATCAATATATATGGGTTTAACAGAAAAGAGCTGGAAGGTTTGAAAGGAAGTAATCCATGCTCCAAAAACGTCTATTTTAAACGATGAAACAACATCAGCAGCATTTGTCTTTGTTTTAGGATCATGCTGAGTGGCTTAACTGTGCCAGATGGTTTGTTCATGTCATATGAGTGAAAAGAAATGTCTGTGAGCTCACCCAAACTTGAATTTCCTTGCTGAGACAGTTCTGACATGAAAATAATGAAGATGCTGGGATGAAAGTAACTTAAAGGACACTTACTCGATTTTGTACTAGATATACAAAGAATATACTAGACAATGTGTCGCAGCAGATAGCAGCAATGGAAGGACTGAGAAGAAGGAAAATATATGATCTGTATAGGTGAGCAGGAACATATAGGGCAGGAGCAGAGTTATTTACCCCTGCATCATGTGCTGGGAGCTCAGGGGTGCCCAGAGCAGAGGCGCAGGCCCCGGGATCACACATGTTGCTTTATTTTCTGCTCCTGCCTGTGCATGGCTGCAGGGCTCAGATCAGCACAAGTCCTCTGGAAGTACCCAAAAGAGAAAGGGGTATTTTATTTTAGACTAAGCTTTCATATAAAGAGCTAAGCAAAACTGAAAAATGTCCCTCCGTGGCAAATTCTGTAGCTGTTTTGTGTTTTCCCCCACATCAGGACAAAAGAAATGTGTGTTTTTCTTTTTACAGAATGGATGAGGGAGCGACAAAGAAATTCAATTTGGAAAGGTCACAGCACAACAGATGTCAAATGCTCTTTTTGACATTTTCAGCTGAAGAGAAATGTTTCGACACGCCTGAAATCAAAACCTTTCCATTTGGTTTGCTGAAAGGTTTTGTTTTGAGTCATGTCAACATTCAACTTTGTTTTCTCACAGCAGCACGTGGTCTTATGGGAACTGTAGTTAAAAGAGAAATACTCACATTTCCCCCACTCTCCTTGACCACATTTCCTGCTCATAATAATTACATGCTAATTACAAGGTAATATAATGTGCATGTCAAGCCACATTGCTTGGCTGGTGGGAAATCAGCACAGTTCCTTAGTGGAAACACAATCCTTTGAGGAGATTATTTTATTGATGAAAATGGGGCTAAAACTACCAATGCCACCAGGCCATACACCAGCAAGAAAATGCAGTTTAGTACTTTGTTAAGCTGTTTCCAGAAGAAGCACATTCTGAGCAGTCCAAAAGGAAAATGTAAGTATTTCACAAAATATCCAGAATGTTTCCTTAAAAATTTCTACATATATAGAAAAGTTCTTTTAATAGAAAGGTGTAGCTCTTCTGCAATTAGAAATGGTGGGCCCTGTCCACAGCCCTCACAAATGGACTGCAGAATAAAGCTGAGTGTCTACTGGAGAAAAAGTGCCTTACCAGTGACAGAAAACAAACAATAAAAAGAAAAAAATAGAAAAGTTTAACATTGCCACATGATGAAACACATTATTTTACTAAACAGCCTTCCTACACAGAAAAATTAAAAAAAAAACCAAACCATAAAACAATACTGATTCCAGTCTGAATGACAATTATTATAATGTACATTTGTGTGGTGCCAGTCATCCTCACAAAATCCCAGGTGCTTCGTAAACTCTAAATAAAGACATCCTTCAACGGTTATTGGGGTGGAAGGTAACAGGTAACAGACACTCTGCATCAGCAACGATGTTCAATGGATATTTTGGGATGGATTTTGCAGGTGAGAGAATAGGGGGCAATTTTATTTGAAAGTACAATTACAACCAAAGCTCTCATGCAGCAGCGACATGATCCAGGGACAAAACCCTTTAGTTAGGACCCTGACTAGGGTCTAGGGTTAGACTCCTGGCTTTGACACTGACCTACCTTGGAAACCTGTCCCAGAAAAATCCTCTGAGCTGCAACATGACCTTGAGGACACCTGAAATCCTGAGGTGCCTCCATCTGGGATTTTAATTTTCCTGCACTTAATTCTCTGTCTTTTAGCATGTCTGGACTGCCCAGGCAGGGTGGTACACAAAGGGTAAAGAAGCCTGGTAGGGATCAGTGAACAGGTATTCCTCATTTGGCACGTAGCTCCATTAGCAGGATTCAGATGCCCATAAAATGCCCTTTGATGTTCAAACAACCCTTGGAGGTAGAGTTGCTATCCAAGAAACAGCACACTGTTTCTCCTTGCAAAGTGGAGTGATCCAAAACCCCATTTCCCTCCCTTTCCTATGGAGGTTCATTCCCTGCATTAAGGTCTTCTGAGTGGAAGATGGTACCCATTCCTCCTGCATAGAAAGGTCAGGTCTGCTTGAACTTGAGGTCAAAAAGAAAATTAGTTAGAGGGAGCAGTACTCTAGAGGTAAGAGCCCTTTCTTAGGCGGGAGTTCTGGTTTCTGGCTTGATCCATGTGCTATCGTTTTTTTCTTTTTCTCCAGCAAATGGAAAATAGAAAATACAGTTAGCATTAAGATTTTAGGTCCCAGGTGTTGTGGTTTGGGTCAGGCTGGCCACTGAAATGAACAACAAATGCTCTTCCCAACCTGTCCCTCCCTTCAGGAAGGGAAGGGTGAGAAAGTAAGAGACTTATGAGTCTAAAAGAAAAAAAATACTTTAATGAAATATTAATAATAAAATAATAAAAAGAAAA
>VZSZ01002575.1:46048-57149 GCA_013398815.1 Ibidorhyncha struthersii | reverse complement strand
TCAGCTGAGGGCTCTCTGGCCCGTTAAGGCCTTCCCCTGCTAAAACTGGGGTGGCCTTAGGTTTGGGGGGTGGGTCCTAGTCCCTCCCTGTGGGTTCTGGGGTGGCTCTTGGGCTGGGGGGGGTGTCAAGGTCCCCCTAGTGCTGCCCAGTCTTGTGTCTGACCCCCCCCCTTACTGTGCTCAGAAGTGAGGGTTCAGCTTGGAGCTGGGGGGTGAATGTGATTGCGGGGGGGGGAGGGGGGGCGCTTCCCCCCCTGCCAAATTCTGGCTGACTTAAGCTTTTCTGGGCTGGTTGGTAACCCGGGGGTAACCGCGAGGATGGGGGGGANCAGTTGTGTACCCCTCGTTGGTGTGACTCACCCCCCCACCCCTTCCCTCTCCACAGCCCTGAGCCCCTTCCGGAGCTCAACCCTCCATCCCCCATTGTGGGAAGTCACTCCTGTCCCCTCTCTGGGGCTCCCCAAACCCTTCCTGGGGGGCTCTGAAGCTGGTGAATTATCTGGGTGCTGTTGGGATGCTTAACTGGTGACTTAGGGTTTCCAGTCTGTTTCTTGCCAACAGACTGGTTTCTGATTCAGGCGGGTTCCTGATTAATGATCAGCTTTCAAATGCATCTTAAATGTAAAATCTCCCAATTTTTTTGAAGTGAGGGCGGGGGCAGAGATTTTGAATATCGGGCTGAGACCTCAGCGTGGCCCTAATTGCACTCCTTTGTCATTCCCCAGTGACTTTTCGTCTGTCTCTGAGCAATCCCGTTGGCCCTGTTGGATGTGACTGCCAGGATCTTTCAGCTGTGAGTTCCCAGTGCAAAGAAAACGAAGGTACTGGGGGATCTTCCTGCACCTCCTACACAAGGAAGGGGGGGTTTCTTTTTCCCTAGACCAAGCAGGGCACCCCGGGGCCAGGACTGA
Organism: Ibidorhyncha struthersii; assembly: GCA_013398815.1. Classification (NCBI taxonomy): domain Eukaryota; kingdom Metazoa; phylum Chordata; class Aves; order Charadriiformes; family Charadriidae; genus Ibidorhyncha; species Ibidorhyncha struthersii. Next base: position 56,238 of record VZSZ01002575.1, on the reverse strand, counting down.
GCACCCAAAGGGCCCTGGGGGGTTGTGGGTGGCTGCCGTAGGGCAGGTAGAGGTGCCTGTTCTCTGGGGTGAGCTGCTCCTTCCTCTTCCTCCCCCGCCACCTCCCCCTTATTTGAGCCTGGGGCTGGAGCCTTCAGCATTAAGAGTTTCTTCAGAAACTGGTTTTCATGAGAAGCCAGCCCTGGCTTTGCAGCGTTTTGTGGCGTGCTCTCCTCCCACACGAGCTGGGCAGTGACTCATCTTCCTCCGAGGACTCGGTTAAAGGAGCACCAGCGATCTCAGGGCAACGTGTGTCTCCTCCTGAAGGGGGACAGACATCTGCTCGGTGTCCCGCTCTGGTCTATGGACCCTGTCGGTGCTTCCTCTCCGTCTTCCGGGGAGCGAGAGCGAGCCAGGCTGCCTTGGGTTAGCGCTCCGAGTGCCTCTGCGCGGGGAGGCAGGAATATTTAACCTGTCTGCTTTGGGGGAGGAAGCTAAGGCGGTAATTACTCATTTGAATAAAACCTCTTCTTCCTTCTCTAAAGCAGCCGGTTAAAACTGAGTCAAATCAGATCGGGTTGGCTGCATGGTGGCTTTTGGATGGGCCTTGTCAAAGTGTGCTTAACTGGGAGGTAGGGGGGGAAAAAAAACCCCCGTGCCTGGCTGAGGTTGGGTAGTTCTGGGAGCCGCGTGTTGGCGTTGCATGGCTTGGAGCGCCGTCCCTCCAGCATCACGTAGGGCCCCGCCCTGAGGAGTGAGGAAGAGGAGCGAGGAAGGCCGGTCAGGTGCAGGAGGCGTTGGCAGATGTCTGCCCAAGATCATGCTTGTCTGTAAACAGATCAGGTGTAAGATCTCGCAACGGGATTTTGAATAACAAAGGCACGAAGCACGAAAATAGGTTTTTCATCAGGCAAGAATTTGCCTCGGGTCAGTTAGTTTTTCACTAGATGTTTGTTTCCTGAATCCCAATGTACTTAAGACAAAATAACTGGATAATCTAGCCTCCTTTTCCATTTAATAGCTAACTGGAGAAGCAGCTATCTCCCTCTGTGGCTAGAGGTGCACTCAGGAATAATTTTTAACCTGCTGCCGCTGAGCCGAAGCGAAGTCAGTCTGGCCCAAACTTCCTGTGGCTTGTGAAGGGGAAATGCTGAAATGTCAAGTCACTGGGAGAGGAATAATCGGAGTTAAAAGCAGTTGGAAGAAGTGGGTCTGTCTCTCCCACACCATGTCTTGAGCGTGGAGGTGAGGGCGGGGGGGGGAAGCTCTCAGCTGAGCTGCGGCACATCTTCCTCTATTCGTGCAAGGGAGTGCGAGGCCATGGCCGCACAACAGCTACGGGAGGAAGGGGACGTGCATCTGGGGTGCAGGGTAAGGTCTGGTTGCTCTGGCGTGAACCTTCTCGGTCCAATTGTGCCCACAAACGAAGGGCGATCAGCTGGAGGAAAGACATGCATGGCCGCAGCAGGCGTGGGGGCTGTTTCATGGGTGGGCATCAGTCTCTGCTACAAGGGACTTTCCTAAAACCACGTAATGTGGAAGGAATTAAATCCCACTTCTGTGTATGGGGTGTCCTGTTTTGGAGTTGTCTTGTGGGCAGTGGGTTTTACGCGGTGCCCCTTGTCATTTGAATATGACGCAGGTGGCAAGTGAATAAATGCAGGTGGCGTCTAAATAATGATAATCGTGTTGGTGGGGATGTGTCCGAGTGCTGGGCATTATCCCAACCCGCAGGACTGACCTCTCCCAGATGCTGGACGCAGCAGCCCTGGGTGGAGAACTGTCTGCATCGTGGTTCCTCCTTACCGACGGAGATGTCGGGAGCCTGTGATGTGGACGGTGCCTGCCCCGGCTCCTGCAGAAGTGGCTTTGCTTGCCGCCGACTCTTTCCTAATGGTGGCTACGAGGGGGTGGTTCCCCCTCTGGGTAACCTCCTGGTTGGGTCTCTTGGGTAAGAGGTGGCAGTGGAGCGATGCAGCGCTCGGCGCTGGAGTTTGCGTCACTCGCGTGAAACGGCTCACGCTCGCCGTGTATCGCCGAGGCAGAAAGACTGGGGAGGTGGTGGTGGTGGGGTGCAAAACAACTGCTGCCTTTTCGGGTGAAAGTTGTTGCGACAGCCGGCTGCTCGTCTCGCAGCCCACGGAGGGCAGGCGCGGAGCATCTGGTTTCTGTTGATGGTTTTCTCCCCCTACCCCGCCTCGCTTGAGAGTGTGTTTTGGGAGACCCAGAGGTGACAGCTGCTGCACTGCAGTTTCCCAGTTACCCTCTTTGTTGCCCATTCCAGTGTGATAGTTGCTCACTCCAGCCCACGTGGGCACCTCCTGCTGTCTGGCAACACCCTGTGCTGGGGATGAGGCAGTGGCGTTAATTTAGAGCAGTTTTGCAAGGGTGGGGATTCAAATCTAACCCCCAAATAGGAGGAATGCAAATAGAGCCGCTTCTTAAACTGGAGATATTGACCCACAGTTTACAGCTGGGTGTTAACACAGCGATCGTGGAAAGCATCCCTCTGATTTGGGCTGTTTGTGTTAAATGTTGTCTCTGACGTTGTAGCCACTGTGGAGGAGGAGAACTGAAGAACCATGAAAAGTATGTATTTTATTTTTTTTTCGAACAAGACCTGTGTGCCGGTGCTCAGCTGGCAGCCCGTGAGGACAGCTTGTGCCCGTGGGGTTGGGAGAGGGAAGGACGGTTAAACCAGGGCGTGAGGAACATAAATGACAAGGGGAGCAAAAGTCCAGGGAGATAAGGAAGGTCAGAGACTCTCAAAGGCTTTAAAATGGAGCTTCTCAGCAGTGACCTGAAGATGCAGATGCCGTGGCTGAGGAATGGGTCTCCTCTTACAGTCGAGAGGCCTCAGTGTGACTTCAGCTGAAGGACCGATGTGGCAGGGGAGTCACCAGTGCGGCTCTCCCCTGCTTCCACCTTTGGTTTAAGTGTTTGCTGAATCAGCTGCAACTCGAGTACTGTTTTCTTATCTGTGGTGTTTAACGGCAGTATCAGTGTAAACCTCATGTGTAAGTGACTTTTGGCTACTAATAAATGGAAACGGGGTGTAAAAGTGATGAAAAACAATACCTGGAACCTTTATCTGTATATCTAAAAGTAGTTTCCTCATTGCCAGGAATACATGCTGTCTGCCCGAGGCGTCGGGACCTGCTGACGCGACTTCTGAGCTGTGATTTTTCCCGGTCAGTGGGACACTGGTGAGTGACTCTCCTGCCTTAAACAGAAGTTTTGTGCGTATTCACAGTTCCCAGAGGCTTTTGGTGGAAGCACTGGTGTGCTGGATGAGGTGCGTTAGCTTGAAAAGGGCTTTCTTAACGCACAATGCCTTTCTACTCTCTTGAACAGTCCGTGCCTTTTCCTAAGGGTTTGCACACCAGAGACCTGTGCTCTCCTTTGCCGTGGACCTTCCTGTCCTGACTGCTGCAAGCTGGCTCGCGTAGGTGCTATCTCAATTTCCCAATGCCAGGCTGCGATGCACAACACCTGCTTTTTTCAGTGCTCCCACTCCTCCAACTCGCTTGGGCAAGACGCCTCCCACGATCGGCTGGTGCGATGGGCGAGGCGATCGGCAGTGGGGGCGAGTGACCGTTGCCTTGCCCACCGGGCAGGCTGGCGTCCCGTGCCGTCTGTCACCCGCTTCCAGGCAAGGGACGGGGCTTTGGGAGCTGTGTGTCGTGTTAGGTCTGTAAAGGCTTCGCTTCCCTCCCCTGCAGGGACGTGGATAGTGCTGACATGGAGGGTTTCTTATAAATAAGCACTCATAGCTCCATAAATATGCCCGTTTAACAGAAGGCAGATAAGATACAAGCGTGGTCTATATATAGACTTGCTTAGTTTTGTGGAACATGCGGTGTCCTTGATCAGACCTGCGAGCGTTAGCTCACCTTTGTGTCCTGGGAGGGGCGGTGAGTACCGGCTGCCACGTGTAGAGCTTGAAGGCGATGCCCTGGGAAACGCGGTCTGAGGAGAAGCACTTGTCTCTCATTGATCCACATCTTCCCGAGGCCCTTGTGCCCTCTTGGACAGGACACTTGGTGCTGTTTTCACCAGGTAAAGAGAGGTTTTATTTCCATGGCCTGGCTTACACTGAGTGTGGGGATGGTGCTGACTAGTTCCCGATACCGAGCTTAAAAAAAAATAATAAAATCTCTATTGTGGGGACTCTTGCCTAAGGGGGAGAGCTCTTTTCAACCCAGCAGTCGTGGCACGTTGCTTTCCTCTAGCCTTTTGTCCTGGCATCTGGGTGCAGGCAGTTCTCGTACCTGTCTGTGCCTGATAACTGGAGTTTCAAGTTGTGCTCTTGCTGGCACACTCAAAGGAGAGGTGATTGTTTTCCAAGCGTCTCTGCTTCGTGCTCAGACACTCGAGTAATCCTGTGGTCTGGTCAGCTTTGGACAGAGGAGAAACCTGTTTTTTCTGTGCTCTGGCTGCTGCCCTGGGTGGCCTCCCACGCTGTCCTCCTTGTTGACGCTGCACGCTACTGGGAGAGGGCACAAAAACTAGTGTGGTTGGGCTGCCTGATGCTCTTGAAACACAAACTATCCCTCACCGTAGCAGGGCAGGAGAACCTGTGTCTGTACCAGGACCGCTGCACGTGCACAGGGCTACTGCGCTGCAAGAAATGTTTCTGTTTATTTCACTTCTTGTGGATGACAGAATTTTAAACCAGCGAAGTGTGTTGTGACAAAAACGCCTGTGACCACGGCTGTGTGCTCTTTGCTAACGCAGACTTTGCAGGGAAAAGGATGAGGTGGGATCTGAGGCACCGACAGCGCCGGGTGCCTAAATCCATGGGGAATGTATAGACATAATCATAGGAGGGGTGATGCTTAACTTCTGGCTGGTCGAGGACAGTGCTTAGCAGACTCCTCTCCTCGCAGACACTGCAGTCGCAACCACAGAAAATGTCATTTCTCTTTCTTTCTGCAGCCCAGACATACCTGGCCAGAGCGCTTTCTGCTCCAGGGCAAGCTGAACCAAAAATGGCTGATGTGGGGGGAACGGGATTGCTACAGCTCATCTCTGGGAAGGAGAAAAGCAGAATTACCCACAGATTTCTTAGTAGAGGGGAACAATTTTAACCCTGCTCACCCACTCACTTCCTTAAGTAGCAGTAAAATTGCTGGAGAAGGAACTGCCTGTCGAGGGCAGGGCATGACTCTGCCTTGGCATCACGTGCCGTGGCAGTGCTTAGCTCTCAATTTACCCGTCGGCTAGTCCAGACAGGCAAGAGAAGCAGAGACCTTGGAGCCAGCTCCTTCTAGTCACGCTCCCTGGCCACCCGCTGCAGGTAAATAGCTGTCCTGGTCTGGGCGAGCTGGCTGGGGAGGACCAGGGTCTCAGCAGAACTTGGCTCGTGGGTCCGATTCCTTCTTTAGGGTCCCTGATCTGCAGCAATAGGCTGTAATTCCGATCAAAACTTCACCTCAAGGTAAACCGGCAATTAATGCAAAGGTCTAACGGTCACTGGGTTTGTTTTATCTTTCATCTCCTTGGTGAGAAGATGACATGGCGATGTCCTCTTGGTTTTGTCTGACTTCTGGTTCTCTTCTTGCTCTTTTTCCCACCCCCCTTCTGGCTTGGTGCTCTTGTCTCTTTTAACCTGTGGCTGCTGCATTTCTAGTTGTCCTTTAATCAGCTGATAGAGATCTGCCGAGAAATCACTGCCCCGCTCCTGGCTCTTAAGGAAACCAAAGTTTGTTGGGAACACTTGGGGCTGGAGAGAGGGATGGGTGCACGGGCTGGACTTCAGCATGGATGAAAAGGGGGGGAGGGGGGCGTGCAAGAAAGCAAAGAATTAATTTGAGTAGTGAACGAGAAGACATCGCTATGACAAGTGTGTCAGGAGCTTGCGTGCAAGGCAGAGATCCTTTCTGAGGAGCTGGTGGGAGTTAGTCTGGTCCCAGCGATGTTCACTTATAGCTTTTACCTTCTTGTATCTGCACATGTGCAAATATTCCTGGCGCTGGGGTGGCCTCAGAGATGACACGACTCAGGGTTTGGGTGTTTTTTTTTTCCTCCCATAAATTGGAAATACCCCACTGATGCCCCAGCCTTGTCTCGCCAGCGCAAGCAGGTCCAGGGATACACTGACGTTTGGATCCCATCTTACCCCAAAGCTGGCAGTTTCTGTGATCGTACTGCAACTTCCTGCTCGAGCATGACAATGAGACTTTCGGTCCTGTTAATGCTGTATATTGGGAGCTAAATTTTTTTCCTTCGACGATAAGACTCTTGTGATGCCACTTACTGCCTGCTGTAATGCCAGATTCTTAGGAAATGTGCTCGGTGGTGAAGCTGGAGCTCTCTTAAACCAGCGGGGAAGCCTGCTGCATTTATTTAGGTCTCGTAACAAGGGCTGGTCAAGGCTTGTGTTTCTATGGTGTTGATTTAGGGTGACTAATTCATCACAAATCAACTCTTCTGTCACTTGCAGCTTCTCCAAATGCGGCTTTCTCCATGTCAATGTCTTTCCCCACCCTGATAAATGAAATGTCTTACAACTATTTAGGAAATAAGGAATCTGGGTAGAAAAACCTGTAATGGGAGCAGCTCTACAAACCTAGATAGATGCAAGGGGCTTCAAAAGTTATTTGTCCCCCCTCATGAGAGGGTCTCGCTTGTCACAAGGTAGATTTGTGGGTGTAGCTGGGTATTTTAGACCTTTTGCAGCAAACATCTAAGATCATCTGGTTCCTGCACAGGTCCACCAAAGCTGCCAGGTCTCTGCTTCTGGGAACAACCTCGGATGTTGTCCTCTATCTCCCGGAATCTTAGTAAATTAGTTTATTATTTCAAAGGCCACTGGAGCACATCGGCAGCCTCAGAAGGGCTCTATCTTTTCCACATACGTTAGGACTTTGTGAATCCCAAGACCTTGAATTCTGGACTCTTCCTGCAGAGCTCTGGGTCGGTGCTTTGCAAAGAGGAGCTGCTGTTCTGGAACCTGGTCTTGCTGTCGGAGTGCCGCTGGAGTGGCTTGCCCGGCTTAACGCACTTATTCCAAGCAAGTCTGGGGAACGTCCCCGTTGTAACATCTTGACCTGGTTGTGTGGGTTTAGCTGTGGCATTAGAAGGGAGTTCGTGGGGCAGTCCCAGCCCTCGGGTCCTCTCCTGGGTGGTCTGAAACCAGCCAGGAGTTGCTTCTGCTGAAGAGTGGACGTTCAGCTCCTGGCACTTGCTCCAAGTCAGGGGATGAAGGTTTAAACTCTCCTCTTCATCCAAGCTTCAGTTCAGCTCCCAAAGCTAGGGCACGTCTTCAGCAGATTGTTATTTCCACGCAGACTTCACTACTATTCTGCAGTTTCATCACCGGACATTTTTCTAGCAAAAAAAAAACCCAAACCCAAGGTAGGCTTCCTATGATAAACGAGAGATTTTCACTGTTAAAGTTGTTGGAGTCCCTGGCGGACTTGTATTCTTGGTGTGATTTCTCTCGCTGGTGGAGAGTGATAGAGCAATTTGCATTCTTAGCAAGAACCCGTTTGCATATATTTCGAAATAAGGGAGAAGCTCTTAAGGAGTGTGGTATTTGCCACATGCAGGGACAGCTCCTTTCTGTTGGCCTTTCCTGAATTTTTGGAATATGAGAGAAAGGATTCCTCGGCTGCTTTTACCCTGGAATTAGCGATTGGGAAACAAAGGCACAGACAAAGCACACAAGCGATTGGGAGCGAGAGGAGGGGATGATTGAAATGTAGGAAGGGTTCAGGTGACACTAAGTGTCACGGAGAAGCATCGGTGGAAATAATTGCTGTTCTGAGCAGAATATTCCCTCTGACCTCTCCTCGCTGTGCCCTGCAATTAGCTGGGCGCGAATGTGGTGGTGTTACTTGGAGGCACAACGGTACAGGCAGAGCAAGAGTGATATCAGCGTGGAAATCATGTTGACTAAGCTAAAGGCAGAGTTTCCATTGGAAACATTAGCTTGGAGAAATAACTCTTAGAGATAAGAAGTGAAAATGTGAAAGGAGGAAACAGCTATTACGTGCTACTCCTGTCTGTAGTTAAAATTACAAGCCGAAGGGGTAGGAAAGGCAGAGACATCTGCTGCTGATCGCTTGTGAATGGGTTAGGGTTACAGCACCTTAATGCCAAACACTGCACGGTGCAGCTGGTGTAGATTTAACTTGGGAGCCTGTTCCGCAGTTGGAAATGCTTTGTGCTCGGCCGGCTCTGCCATCCTGCCGGATTCCCACCCAGGAGCCTGCGGTGAGCAAGTGCATGATGGGGCGACGCTGCTTCTGCATCCTCTGGCTGAGGACGCAGACCCTGCACGTGGAGGCCGTCATCTTTAAGTTTCAATAAACCCATAGTGGGCAAAATAAGTGCCAGCTGCACTGGCTGGGGTGCCGCAGGGAGAGGGGCCATGCGGGTAAACACGTGTTTGTTCACCGCATCTGTCTGAAAAGCAAACAAAGCTCTGCTGCTTACGGCTGGGCAGCAGCCGCCCTGCGGTGGCCTGGACTCGTTGTGAGGTGCCTTTGGTAGCCCAAGACTTGACTCTTTTTTTTTTTTCTCTTTTCCCTTTGATTTTTATTGATAGCTTCCCATAGTTAGCTTCGTTCTGTAGCTCTTGAATGCCTTAGGACAGTCAAACAGAATGCCCTGCAGCTGAGGATCAGGCTGAGTGTGACTTCTTTCTCCACTTGCCTGGCTGTGGTAAGTCATAAAAGACAGCAAAAAAAAAAAAAACAAACCCAAACCCTTTTAGTGGGATTGACTTTTTTTCTGTACTTTGTCCCTCTTTTTTTTCCCCCTCAGCTAATGAATACTCGGGGCAGGGACGATGCTGGCTGGTAGCTGGCCTGCCTTAAGCTGCGTCTCCCAGAGAAGCAAGCCAGGAGTTCTCACAGCCTCCCCTCGCCGCTCCATAAGCAGATCTGCTGTAGCTTTGCAGGGAAGGGAGCTCGGGGCATCTCGCAAGGGGAATGTGAGGGTGGATATGCCTGAGGTGCAGCCAGGAACAGGCTTTTCCCCTGAATCCGGGCACAGAGCGCTTGGCGGGCTGCTTCGGTGAGTCAGAGGAGAAGTTGGATGGGGCTGAAGCCTTCCCGTGAACTGGCGCTTATGCACCTACTTTCCTGGTAACTTCAAAGCTGCGTGATCCTCTGCCAGCAGCCGCTTCAGCTCCTCGATCGCAAGAGTGGGATAAAACTGGGTTTCCACACTGGTGCCAAACTGACTGCGGTGTGATCGGCATTGTAAGCTTCGATCCGCAGTGGGATGGAGTCCGTAATGATGTCTTGGCTGACGGGCGAGTGTGAACATGCCACACGTGTTCTCTGTGTCTGCGGACCGGTTCTGACAAACGGGAGCATTTAGGGACAAACCTGCCCAGACCAAACCCCTCGGCTCCGGTGGTGGGGACCATCTCCACCCCCTGCGGTTGTTGCGGTGCCCTCAGGCATAGCGATGCCGGTACTCTGGAAAAAGCTTCAATGACCAAAAAGCATCACGTGAAGCAGCCAGTCACCCAGACTGTGGCATTTCTGGGCTTTCCACCTTGGCAGAGCTGCTCGCCGGGGTGGCAGCCCGGCATAGGCTGCTACTGGGAAGGTTTTAGGCAAACCCGTGTGTGCTGGAGAGCTGGAAAGGGCTTGTGTCAAACCTCACATCAGCTAAGCTGAGGAGGCATTGTGTCTTTGGCTGCTGGGCTGGGTCTGGAAGAAGGTCCACGTGCGCTTTCCCAACTTACTGCTTCACTGCATGCTCAGAAAAACTGGTGTCTTCCAGATTTTTTTTTTTTAGTAGAATAGCAGGCACCTGTCCTGTTGTGGGTGCAGCGTAACTGGATTTGGCTGTAATCAAGGGACCACGTTTTAGGAAGTGCAGACAGGCCCTTGTACCAGAATTTTAAATTCTGGTTGTGAATACAGCACTACACTAGCACGAAAGCTATTTTTGAGATAATCCAGTTTAACATCTTACAGCTGCCTCTTTCCTTAAATCATAAACACATGCAGCAGCTTCCGAGTGAAAGAAAACCAATGCCACTTCCATTGCACGGATCCAAGGCACAATGGGTTTTATCATCTTGCCCAAGCTCTCCGGCCAGCGAGGTGTGGGTTCGGCGGCCGCTGTCGCTTCTTGTTCGTGACTAACATCCTCCTGTGGCACCGCTCGGGAAACGAGGTGCTATGCCGCTTGCTCCCTGCAGGCACAGTGGCCTCCCCATTCCCAGAAATGCCTAGCTATTTTTT
>VZSZ01002575.1:27456-42376 GCA_013398815.1 Ibidorhyncha struthersii | reverse complement strand
TTTTGCTTTGCAGCCAGGGATGTGACTGCTCAGATGTCCGCTCCTAACCGCGTCACCGGGGCGCGCTGGTGGCCGTAATCGAGTTCAGCGTGTCCCCGGGCTTGCTCACTCCCGTACCACAAAGCGTTTAGGGAGCCCGTAAGTGCCTGATCCCTCACAAGGAATGAAATTATCATCCTGTGCCTTAGAGAGAGATTTTTTTTAAAGTCTCTCTAACCTTCTTGAAACTAATATTTGTAGCTCCTTCGGTTGTCGTGCAGCTGGACCCTCCGGATGCCTCATTGCAGTGACATGTTTGCAGACTGGGAGTGTCTGAGCTCTCCTGGGTAGGAATTGTCACGCTTACGTGTTGCCTGGTATGGAGGAGCCTCCAGCCTTGGTCTGGGGGCGTTAGCGGAGGCTCTGGGAGGGTTTTACATCTAATCAAATTAATGGAGGAAGGGGTGGCATGAGCTGACTTGCATCACTTGCAGAAATAGCTGCCAGTCTCATGACGCTGCCAGGCTCGTCAGATCTCCTTGCCCAGCCCCCAGGAGGCTGCAGCCACTCTGGGTCTTACCAAAAACATGTTCTTCCAACCTAGAAATGGAGGTGAGCGGCGGCAAGAGGGATCCAACGATGCGGTAGCACTGGGAACTTTGCCTGCTACCTCCATCCACGTGCAACGTGTAGAGCCACCATCCACACGTGGGCTGGTGTGGGAGCAGCGCTTCATCCTCCCGGGAGGCTGTCAATCCGCTGTCTCATAAATCTCATGGAAAGCAGCTAAATAACAGGCCTCCCTGGAGCTACAGAAGGAAATTATTTAATTGTCTTTTATAATAGGGAAAGGGGTTGCTCGCATGCCGCAATTAGATGTTATGAATACACTGATTTGTACTGGAGAAAGCTGCTTTAAATGCGAGTGCGTTGCCAGAGGCTCCGCGGAGCATCGTTTTGTTTTGACATGTCAACAGTGGTGTTAATTGAGTGTGAGCCAGGCAAATAGTAAAACCTCCACGTAAATGAATGGGTCTCTCCAAGACTCAGCAGAGTCTTCAGTAGCAAGTCAGAGCGGTGCCAGGGGCGAGGGTTTACTGAGCCTTCAGAAACCAGCCTGTTCTTTTAGGCCATGCGGGCAGAGATTTTTGTTTTGCTTGGCAAGTAAACTAGCCAAAAAAAAAAAAAAAAGCATTTGGATGGAGCAACAAAGATACTGAGAACGTGACAAATACTTTCACGGTATTGTAACAGTTTATTTTCTGTACGCTGAAAACGTTTAACGACGTTAGTCTCAAAACAGCACCAACTTCAAAGCCTCTTTAATGAAACACCACTCTTGTCTTCTGGGAATGTTCAGCTCTTCCATAACTGGCTTGGCTTCTCCCCCAAACTTCACAAAGCCTGAACCTCCTGGGGAGCAATTGCCTGAGTACAAACCCGTATCCTTGCATCCTTGGCTGGACAAAGCCCCGGTCTTGCTTCTACGTATCTCTTATGCTGGGCATTCACGTTAAAATGTACTTCTGGCTTTGCACATCAGGGGAGTGTGGGGGACCTGAAGCCGAACGGGCTGCCCACACCCAGTCTCCCCATCAGCCTCCAAGTGCTGGTTTCTGGCTCTGGTTTCTTCCTAGCTGGTGTGTTGTTCCCAGCTCTGGCTATTGCTGAGGCTAGCGGAAGGAAGGAGGCGTTCTGGTGCTGGAAGGGGAAACCTGCCGCTGTGCAGACACTGTATGCGAGTGACTAAGGCTTTTGGCGGGAGGAATCCTCCTCCAAAGCCTCTTCCCTCCTTGCCAAGTCCCGATGAGCTGTGAGTGTGAGTTTTGCAAGCTGGCGAGAGAAAAGGAAAGTGATAAAGCATGAGAAAACACTTCAGCAAAAGACTTCCTACCAGTCTGAGTGGTTACTGAGGGTACTTGGAAATAAATACAGACTTGAAAGCAAAGGATCCTCCTTTGGGCTTAGCATAAAGGAGGAAGAAGAGCAGATGCTGTGCCCATTCCCCCGTACAGGCAGGTAACTCTCTGTGCTCTCACCTCTTGCCCTATAGCACAGATCCCCCCCTGCCCTCCACGTCAGAGGTCCCAGCGCTCGTGCAGCCACCCCAGGGTCACTGAGCTGGGGTTTCAATGGCTGCTACACTAATTTTCGGGATGACTTGCCCAACTTCCTTTAAGCTGGCTTATGTTTGGGGAACAGCCAACCCCTCCAGAGGATGCTCTCCTGCTTTGTACGGTTGTTTTGCTTCTAACAGATGTGTTTGAGCTTCCCGGCTGCGTGCTGCTTTCCCTGAACACGGCTGTTGAACTGCCGCTCGCGCAGGGGCTCTCGGCCAGCGGCGCGTGGCTCCGGCCACCCTTCACCATCAGCCACCTGGCGTTGGGAAGCTCCTGCCGGTCCACATCTGCGAGGCTCCGGTTAGTCAGAACAGGGTTGGAGAAGTGTCCTGCTTGTGGTTAATGACTTTTCCAAGTCGCTGTGACTTGGAACATGTGTCACCAGTCCATCACATGCCGATGGGAGATGGGCTGGCCGCACCGCCGGCCGTGCCACAGGGGTGTACCGAGAGGGAAGCATGGCACCAGCGGTGAGCCAAAGTGAGTCCCTCCGCTCTGGGTAGGGCAGGGAGGGATGCGCAGGGGGAGCCAGCTCTTGCCTCTGCCTTACCGCATCCTCCCGGCTTCCCAGGTATGAGGGATCTATGGCAACCCTGGCCTGAAGAACAGCCGCTGGCAGGGCGATGGGGGCCGAGCCACCGGCTGGCAGCCCTTTGCGCAGCAATCAGCTGGCTTATTTGTGCTGTTCTTCCTCCCTCAGTGTCTCCTGCAGGTGAGCTTTTCATACATCTTTAAGCCTTGACCCCGGTGGCTTCTGTGCTGCTTTGTCACCTGGCAGCATCCCAGCGGAGGGCTCCGGTTGCTAATTACAATCACGCAGCCTTCCCCGCTGGCAGCTTGCGGCTGTTTGAGCTTTGCTGCTGCGACAGCTCTGTACAAACCCCAAAAAGGATCATCTGGTAGCTGAAATTTCCTGACCAATGCATGGATTTGATGGCTTGGGAACGAGATGATGGGGAAACCTTAGATTTAGCGGAGCACAGCCAGCGACAGCCGGCTTGCTGCAACTTTACTCCAACCAGCTACAAAACAGAGCTGACCTTTCTGGTGTCTGCTTGAAAGAGGTCGGGGCTTTTAATGCAAATTATTTTGCCTCTTCCAAGAGGTGAAGGCTAAATGTCAGGTTTGATGAATGAGCCATCTTTCACGGGGGTGGAGGGAAACTCCTGGGCACACTCCGCCCCACGCACTGACGTCACTTCCATTAAGGGGCTGAGTAACGTTTTCCAAGAAGCCAGAGATGGTAGGTTGAAGCAGTGCCCTCATCCACATGGGAATTGTATCTGGAACAGACTTATTACTCTCTAATGAACGTCGGGGACCAAATCACCTCTTGTATGTTCTAATTGAGAGCTGGAGAAAGCAAGAGACATGATGAGGGTGTGGGGGGAGACCCCCTCTGAGGCTGACCGGTTGCCATCAGCACCTGCTTTCCCAATGCTACCTGGTGATGCTGGAAGTGGCAGCGTCCCCATGCACGGTCCTGGGAAGGTGTGGTAGAGCTGGGAGCAACACAAAGCACCGCCGAAGTATTAAACAGTGCATTGGGGTGCCTGTATGGCAGGGAGAGGGTCTGCTTGAGGTCTCCACAAGGGTCTTCACCCAAAAGCCGCCCTGCTGCTTGCTGGAGAGAGATGACCAACACAGCAGCTTCCAGTTTGGGTGCTCGGCAGGTGTTTTGCCATGGCCCGGTATGCGGCGGCTCTCGGCGCTCCTGGAATCCAGCCCTTCAGGAAGGCAAGCCTGCTTGGGGCTGTCTGTGCCCTACTTCACCCTGCGGACCTCAAAACCTGGTGGGGTGGAGGTGGATGCTCGGCAGGGTGCTTGGGAGCTGACCTGGGCAGGTTTCTGCCCAGCGCGGATGAGTCTTGGGCTTATCCTGGATCCAGAAGCTCCACTGTGTGCTGCTTTCCCAGGGGGAGATCCCCAAGAGCTGCTCTCGGCCGATCGCCTCTGCCATGACCCTCGGTGGTAGCTGCAGCACCATCCTGCAGCGCAGCACTTGGGGAAAAGAAATCTTCTGGCTTGGGGTTGTGTTCTGGGAGCTGACTGCCCGTGGGATGTGGTTTGTGTTCTGGTTTGACACAGAACAAACCCAATTTTCCTTTTTGGTAACTTTACTTTTTAGTTAAGTCTCTTCTAACTGACTGCGCTCTCTGAAATTAAGGGTATAGTTTTTCAGGCAGCATCTGCTTCTAGCGGTGATAACCCCTGATGTTTATAGCGAATACCGAGGAATGGTGTGCAGACACACTCCTGCTTATACTTATTCCTATAACGACCACGGCCAGATAACTTAGTTGCCCCATTGGAGGGTCAGAAGCGGAAGAGTGTAGAGGGGTGGCACCTGTGGGGAGGAGCGGGCAGGACAGGGGACCCCAAACTGACCAGTAGGGTATTCCAGCCCATCTGCCTCACGCTCAGTATAAAGTTGAGGGATGAAAGGGGTCAACCCTCTCCTTCAACAGCCGGTGTCCGAGGAGAATGCTGTTCTCTCTTCTGCCTTTGATCCTGGTCTGTGCATTCCTGAATCCAGTTCCCATCTGCTGCTCAGTCCAGTCCCAGTGCCTGCCAGTGATGCAATCATCATCCCGGAAGCTCGATATTGGTTTTGTATATGGCACTATTTTATTATTTTATCTCTTCTTTTTGTTGTTAATATTTCATTATAGCTGTTTTGGGGTTTTTTCAACCTGTAAGTCTCTCTCCCTTCCCCTTCTGGGGGAGAGAGGGGTTAATAGAGAGCATCTGTTGTTTGCTTAGCGGCCACCCCAGTCCAAACCTTGACAGTTTGCATCCACAGCTCTCCTTACTTTGGCCCTATATCGTGGTGCCTTCATTGTTCAGCGCTGTGAGTTTGCGTTGGGAGTAGTGGGGTAACGCATGGGGACGAGCCGACCCATCACAGGTTAGCCAGACTTTGAGGAAGGCAGAGCACCTTAATAAAACCTTTTCCCATCTCTGCCCCAGCGCTGGAGCCAGTGTGGTGCTTCTCATCCATGAGCAGAGCTGCTGAAAGAACAAAAAGGACATAAGGAGGGAGGGGTAAAAAGAAAAACCCTCCACGTGTGCGGTGCTGTGATGATCCCATTGACTTTGAACAGGGGTGCTCGGTTGTGCGAGGATCTGCGTTTATAGCAGCTGTTGAGCTCTCCTTTATGCCACCCCATGCAAGCCGGCGGGTCTCACGCTGCTGCACACTTGGCAGGCTGAGCTGTGAAATTTAAACTTACAGGAAAATATCCCTAAGCACTTCTTGCCCCTCTTCTTTCCATCCCGCACCTTCGCTCTCCCCGAGGGTGGCTGCTGTGCTCACCGGTGCGTTCCTCTGGCTCTCTTAGCAACCCGCCGGCACGCGGAGGGTGGCCAGGGCATTGCGATATCTCCTCCCGGCTCCGCGACGAGGAGGTGGTGTGGGAACCAGACAAGTGGTACCCGAGCTGGCAGGCTATTTCCAGATCACCCCACCCTGGGCACAGCGCTCGCGTCTCGCCAAGGGGCTGGAGCGAGCTATGACCGGGGCGTGCAGTGGGACGCTCTCCTTTGACTCATCGACCTCAATAATTTTGAGCTGTCTCGGACCGTGTCCTGTCTGTCTTTTTAATTGCAGGTGGCTCCATGTCCCAGCTCCAGAGCTCCTGGGAAATGCACCAGCAGAGCGTGGCGTATCTTCCCGATACAGGTAAACGATAACCCTCCTCTGCGCAGAGGACGTTCTCCTTGGGGCTGCGTCTGTCTTTTCCTGGGAGCTTTCTCCAAGCAGCGTAGTGGATTAGGACTCCTGTCTACAGGAGCTGTGCATCCCCAGGTGCTTCAGGGATGTCACTTGTCCGCCTCTGGGCTTTGTGTGCAAGCTCCGCAGAGCTGCGCTCCCCTGGCAGGGGATCGGGAGGAGCCCAGGCTTTACTGGGCTCAAGCAATAGCAGTCTAGTAGACTTACAGGGAGACTTAAACTGTCAGGTTGTCCTCTTGCATTTTTTCTTTTTGAACTCTCTTTTGCTCCAGACTCACTGTCTGGAGTTACTGAGTGACTGATAAAGAGTATTTTACACGGGACAATTCCTGCACCAGCTAAAAGCCTTTCAAAAGCAGCCCAGACCCAGCTAGGCAGCAGCTCTCTGCAGTGCCTCTTGAGGAAACATTTAGCCATACTTAAAATAAAAACTCTTGAAAATTTCTCATCCTGAGATGCGCAGGAGGGGTAACTCTGTCCTGTGTATGGGGAGACTGAGGCGCAGGAGCTGCTGAGAACTCGCAGGATAAGCTGAGCTCTGAAGACAGCCTGTCCCACCGAACCGCCGCATGGGGCCACCTGAAACTGCAGCCTCCGTGTGCTGTTTACCAAGATTTGGCACCATGAAAACGTCTAACCTTTGTTTTCCCAGTTCTTTTAGATACTCGGTCTTTCTAATAGCAGACAGACTTCTCCCAGTAGATATCATCGTAAGCCAGTCTATTAAAAGCTCCATTTTAATATTCATTTCGGTGACCTGCGTTAGGAGCGCTATTTCCTCCCTCCCTTGTTTACGTCCCTGTTGAGGATTTTTTTTTTTTTTAAACAATGTTCAGTTGACTCGCGTTTGGGATTTTTCTCACTTACGGGAGCTGGTGTGAGCGTGCCGGTGCTGTTTCCTGTCTGTGCACGCGGGAAATTCTGTGCCAGCGTACGGGCGGCGTGACCTCTTTCCCTGTGGTTTTGCAGCATCGATCTGGGTGAATTCTGGTCCCTTCAAGGCTTTCTAAAAACAGTTGGCGGGGNTGAACAAATGTGTACGCGTAGTAAAAACCAGCTAGACTAGAACCTGCTTTTTGGTGGTGGTGGTGCACAGAGCCAAAGGGAACACAGAAGTTTCTCTTGCCAAATCGTGTTGAAGCCGAGGAAAAACACTTTATTTGCGTCTAATTTGCTTTTTGTAAAGCTGCGACGGCTTTACAAAATAAATACCTGTCTTTCTCTGCTCAACCAGACATGGAGACCATGGCTGCTAGCACGTCGCTTCCCGACCCAGCCGGCGAGTTCGACAGGAACGTGCCCCGTATCTGTGGCGTCTGTGGGGACCGAGCCACTGGCTTCCACTTCAATGCCATGACCTGCGAAGGCTGCAAGGGCTTCTTCAGGTGAGCGAGGGTCTCTGGGGAGGAGGAATCTCACTCCGTAACCACCAAGCCTCGAGGAGCAGGCGATCCGATCCTCGGGGTGGTGCCTGGCTGCTGTTCCAGTTACCCGTGTCCCTACGGAGCTGGGCTGCGGCCAGCCTTGCCAGACCCGTGCCCGCGTTGCAGACAGCTGACATATCTTCAAATCTTGATAACGGAGAGATCACAAACTACGTGGCTTGCTGTGGCACCCCGCTACGGGGAAATAGGTTGTTTTCCCCTTAGCCAGAGATCTCCATCTGTCTGGGAGCCTTGCAGAGCTCCACGTGCTGTAGAGGCAGGAGTGTACGAGCCTCTAGCACACCCTGGATGGCACCTGGGGAAAAATACACCTGAAACTAGCAGTCTTTTGAAAACTAAGCTGGTAGGATGGCCCCAAACTTCTTTTCTCGAAAGCAAGCTGCCTCTGATGGCTGCTCTGAAGCTCTGCACGCCTGTGTGTGGAGATGCATGGGGTCCTCTGCCCAGCTGCTGGAGGGGGCACCGAGCTCTTTCCAAAATCAGGCAGGCTTTCACTCCCAACTCTGGCTCTTGAGGGGGTTATGGTAGCCGTAGGCTGTATATGCAGCTGTTATGAGGCTTTTTTCCACTGTCAGATGGGGGCCTTGAGCGGCCTCGAGCTGGTCCTGAGCAAGGCAGAAACATCTCTGAAAGCCTCCAGGGTCTCTGAGGCTGCAGAGTTTGTGGATATTTGTTAGCGGCTCAGTTTTTACCCCCGAGTCTGTCGAGGTGATGCTGCCCTACAGACGGCGCTGAACCATTCACGTGGGAGTTGAGATCGCTTGCACCAAGTGAGAGAATGACTAAGCGCTGGTGAAACGAAGCAAGATAACGACTGGCGTGGGACGGGCTGGGAAAAGCCTTGCTCAAGTATTTTGCGCTGTAATGAGATGGTGGCACAGGTGGCTGTGGGATTGCAAACACCAGAGCACAGAGCTTTACGCCATGAGCTGGGCTCTTACAGCAACCAGAGCTTGAACTTTAGCAGCAAAGTCATAACTCCTCCTCTGGCAGGAATTTTGGGGCTAGATGGGGGTTTTCACATACCACAGTCCTGCAGTCTGTTTTTGAACAGGGCGGCTTTGAAGCCCGGCCAACCTGAGCGACAACATTTTCCTCAATTACTGCCGCTAAATGAGTAACTCTTCTTTCAGGTTCTCTCCTCCGCACTCTGGTCTGGTGTCCCTGACCTTCCCCGTCCCCGTTGCGGCCACAGAGACAATGGTCTGGCTTTTGACCTCTGAAATGACCGGTGCTGCTTGACAAACCCTTCTCGGGTGCGATGTGGCTCTTGCACTAATGTTTCCCCATCTGTGTTGTCACACCGTTGTAATTGTGCAAGACATAGAACTGTGACAGTATTTCTGAACAGACATCTTAATGATGTGAAAAGCTGTCATCTTCAGCTCGCCCTTCATGCCCCATATAAAGCCTTTATTTTCAATTTAAGGCTCTTTACTACCTTTTTTACATCTTGCTTTCCAGGCACATTCTCCCCAAGCTAGGTCCTGGTGTGTTCCCTCTTGCTTACACAGGCTTGTTTAAGTGCCATTTTCAATCACTGAATTAATTAATGCTCACTGCTGCCACAGTATCTTAGTGCTTTCTGCATTAAGATATAGCAGCACTGCCATGCAAGAGCCCGAAACCCTAAAACTCTCCTAGAAAAGCTCTTTATCCCTTTGCCAGCACCTTGGGTTTTGTAACAGGCTGTGCTTGTACTTTCTGGGTTTTAACTTCCAGTTTGTGCTCCCTGAGCGGGTCGTTGGGGGGGGGAGGGGGGAGAAAAAAAAAAAAGACATAAATCGCTGCACAGGTATGAGTTTAGGGTGGCTGATTACGCTTACCTGGGAGGTCGGACTTGCAGCCTTGGCTGGAAAGAGCTAAAAGAGGGTTGAGCGGCTGTGAATACTGAACTGCAGCAGCAAAACCTTGGGAAGATTTCGGAGCTTTTTGTGAGTGCTCACGGGCGATAGACGTGACTGTCTTTTCTGTGGGCTGGGCTGAGACCAGTCCCTGCGTACCCGATGCACCATAGGAGAGGGATGCAGCCTTGGCTCGCTGCGGGGGTTGCAGAACTGCCGTAGGACCTCCTGGTGGATCTCACCTGCCTCGGGGATGTACCTGTGTAACACGATTCCCTGGTGTGAAGTCCCCCCTAGGAGATCCTGCATTTAATGACTCTATAAAGGGCGCTGGGAATTTATTGGCACCTCTGGGTGCTCAGACCTGCACGTAACCTGCAGCACAAACAGGTGTGAGGCAACCTTTGGCCACTGGCTTCCAAGTCCACTGTTTACTAATGATGCCAACGGCAACAGTAGCCCTTTATTGAGCTCTGCTGTTTGCTCAGGAGCTCTTGAAAAGCGGCTGAGCCAGAGTGATTTATTCTGCTGTGACTTGGCTGAAGCATCCACAGTTTCTCTGGCTTCTTCTACAGTCCCAGTTTTCCCCCAGTGCAATGACACGGCGTTAATAGCAGAGCTGCTTGGAAAGGCTCTGGGTATTTCAAAACCTCTGAAGTCCCCACCCATCCTGTCTGCATCACTGCATCTCCCACTCCTGCAATCCTCCCTGCTTCTTTGCTGTGTTCTACACGAAGCTTCTAAAACAAGCCCATCCCCTCCTCCTGGGGGTGTCTTGAGATATTTCAGGGCGAGGTGCAGTTGTCTGGAGCATTCCTGGGGTCAAAAGTGGGGTTGGAGCTGGCAGGATTTGGGGGAGAAGATGCAAAATGGGTGCCAGAGAGTTGCAGCTCTGCTCCCAGTGTTGACTTGGCTGTTGGTGTACCTGTTCCGTGGGCGGATATGTAGGTGTAATGGGGGGAGAAATGGGATTATCCTACCCCAAAGGGCTTGTGATGGCTGCATGAGGTGGTTCTGCTGCAGCCTTGGTGCCAAAATGACTCCTGGTGTATGAGCCATGCGGTGGGTGATGGACAGGACATGCCAGGAAGGCCACAGCAGAGTCTGGTTATGAGTAGGGTAGTTTTCAGGAAACAGTATTTCACAAATTCTGCAAATATGAAAGTTGTGTGTATCGAAAGTCCATCTTGCTAATAAAAAAAAACTCAGAAAGAGTTACTTGGAAGATCACTCCTGTCTGGTAAGGGGGAAGGACCGAGCACAGCACTGCCACGTGGTGCGGGTCTGGTCCCAGCTTTGCACTGCCTCCGGTGGGGGCTGTCGGGCTGCACTTCACCATCTGGCCGATACGTAACTTCACACTTCTGATAAATGCCCTCAACAGAGGAAAGGCATGGAGCTGTTGGAGCGGGCCAGAGGAGGCCCCGGAGATGCTGGGAGGGCTGGAGCCCCTCTGCTGGGAGGACAGGCTGGGAGAGTTGGGGGGGTTCAGCCTGGAGAAGAGAAGGCTCCGGGGAGACCTCCGAGCCCCTTCCAGTGCCTAAAGGGGCCCCAGGAGAGCTGGGGAGGGACTTTTTACATGGGCATGGAGTGATAGGATGAGGAGGAATGGTTTTACACTGAAAGAAGGGAGATTGAGATAAGATATTAGCGAGAAATTTTTCCCTTTGAGGGAAATTTCCCCTTTCGCCTTTGAGGCGCAGGTGGCCCCGAGAAGCTGTGGCTGCCCCATCCCTGGAGGTGTTCAAGGCCAGGTTGGACGGGGCTCGGAGCAACCTGGGCTGGGGGGAGGTGTCCCTGCCCAGGGCAGGGGGGGGGGACGAGATGATCTTCAAGGTCCCTTCCAACCTAAACCATTCTATGATAGCCTAAAAGCCATTTCACAGAGGCGCTGGGGTTCACTGTTTGCTTGGTGGGACCATCAGGCGTATGTCTACCAAGGATGGAGCTCGACTGCTGCAGTCGGGGGGGGTGGTTAATGACCAGATTTCCTGGTTTGCGGAGCTGGAGATAGGCAAATCACAGTCCTGGCTGCAGCTGGAGCATTCCCTGGGTCTGATGGGTGAGATAAAGCCAGATGGGCTCTTTCTGCCCCCGTGAGATGGGTGTCCTGCAAGCAGCCGTGAGCGATGGCCATCGCCCCTCCGTGCAGAGCAGCCCGTGCTTTACAATACTTGATTTGCACGCGGCGAGTGATTACGTTGGAGAGCACGCATGGGAATGCTGTCCCTGTTTTCCCCCGCCACCACCAGGTACGGCCACCCCGACCTCGGAGCACTTCGCTCCCCTCTTGGCAAACCCCCGGCTTCCCCTGCTGCTGGCCGTGGCCCTGTTTACTCTCACCCGCGGACTGGGTTTGCGCAGGGAGGGATCTCGTTATTTTTAACATTCGGCAGCTTGCCTGGGACACGGATCTTAAATGAGCCTTGAAATGGCTGGTTCTGGAGCTTTATAAAAATACGCCAGAGCCAGACGGCGTGTGTTCCCACTGTGGGGTGGACGGCCACTCCTCTGTGCTGCTGGTGTAACTGGGGGGGGGGCCCTTGTAGCCAAGAGCCGCCGACCCTTGGGGCAAAGAAGTGACTTCTTAGAAAAACCCTCTATTGTGTCCAGCCGCCCTGTATTCGAATAAACTGCAATTTTCATACCAAACCCGTAATGTTGGGTTGCCCTCGCGCACAGGACATCTTTCCCTGCCCGAGGGCCTCGTGTTTCTCTGGCTTGTTTGTGCATTCCCCAGCCTTGCCCTGGGCTGCAGAGGGGGGAAAAGAAGAGCTGCCTGCCCTGCCCCATGTGCTCAAAAACAGAGTCGCTCACTAAAACTGGGGGATTTGGGGGTGTTAAGTTGCAAGTCCTGATTTGCCCCTCAGCTGAGTAACATTTGTCCCCATTCCTGGGGGAGTAAAGGTCCTGCTGGTCTTGGTGGAAGGGGGGAAACCCAGAGAAAAGTGATAAACTGAGAGCCAGTTGCTGGGCGAAACAGGAATGTCTTAGTTTAAGGCAGGTTACGGAGGGCTCTGCCACCCGCCTCTACTGTATTAGTTTTCCTAAATGCATTTATTCATCTGTGAGGTGAAGGGAGAGTAAAGCCTCTTTGTTTACATCTCCCTTTCTAAAATAGCCTTTAATTGCATGCTACGTGCCGCTCGGGTCTGCAGCCCGAGAACATATTTTATATTTATACTCTATAAGCGCGGGCTTGGTGCCGTTCCTGGGCTGGAGGGGCCCCTCTGCCATCGCCCTCAGCCTGCGGTCTCCCATTCGGCGCGGCCACGTCGTTTGCCTGTGGAGCACTGGGGCCGCACACCACCAGCTCAGCTTCGCCGAGGGGTTTTATTGCTAGAAGAGCGACTCTTTCTAGCAGGAGACCCTTCGTGCCAGTGCTGAAATACAGCATTGACTTGGTGGCAGATTTCTTGCTGTTATACCTGAATTGTACCTCTTCTCTGCTGCGTTTACTTCTGAACATCCTCACTTTGATTTTCCATCCCGGAGGTCCCCTGGGCTTGGTTTCCCTCCGTGTCTTCATGTAAAGCGAGCGGCACCTTTAGAAATAGTCGCAGATCCAGAGAGAAGCTTCGCTCGCTGGTGGCAGATCCTTGAGTAACTTTCTCCCAAAGCAAAGACGCGGCATCTCCGAAACGCAGAGGAGAAACCGCCTTTGATGGACGGGCTCAGCTATGCCTGCAATGTGTCATTAGTGAATATCGTGCAGGATGGTCCCGCAGAGTTGTTGCTGGGAGCTCTGGCTTTGACCCTTTGTACTTGGACGATTTACAGCCCGATTGCAGCCGTGGATTAACGTGGCACGGTGTGGTTTTGGTGGAAGAGAGGGTCATTATGTTAAGTGTTGTTTCTCTTGTATCCTGCAGTGAGATTTCATTCTCCTGCACACACAAACATGCACTCCAGCCAGTTATTCTAGCAAAGCCAGGCTTTAAAGGTTGGTAAATGTTTAATAACACGCGCTGCTTTGGTACATGCTGGCCTCCACTCTGGTTTCTTTTGCTGCTGGTGGGGGTTTCTCTACAGTACTTCCACCCTTCTTTTGGCATTCAAAACCCAAAAGTTGTTTAACCTGTGGTTGAACCCCCGGGCTGTGTCCTTGTAAGAAGTTCTCCTTTTCTGTGCTGTCCGGTAATGCCCAAACCTCTAAGATCAAACCCGTGGATGCACCCAACCAGGTACGGCTTCTCCATCGTAGTCTTCAGGAATGACCAGCTGAGCTGAGCAGAGTCAGGTCAGAGATGTTTCCAGCATCCTCTTTGCAATCTCTCCCCAGCAATTTGCTGTCTGGAGAGATGGATTTGTGCTTGCATCTCCTCCCGATGTTTGGAGCAGCCTCTTGCACACTCAAAATGGTGTTGATTTGACCTAAAACATTTTTTTGCCCCGTTCCTCTCTAGGAGAAGCATGAAGAGGAAAGCCATGTTCACGTGTCCCTTCAACGGTGACTGCAAAATCACCAAGGACAACCGGCGGCACTGCCAGGCGTGTCGGCTGAAGCGCTGTGTGGACATTGGCATGATGAAAGAGTGTGAGTATGCGGACGTGTGTCCTGTGGGGAGCAGCCCAGCTTCACGCTGGGTTGGCCTTTTCCTTCTCAATTAACGTGCGGTGCAGAAGGCAGGCGCGCGAGTATAAAACCCAAGAGCCCTACAAGGACTCGAAGAGGACGCAAAGGGCAGGGGACGTGGTGGGTAATGATTGCGAGGAGCTCGTTTAATGATTGAGGCTGGTCTTGTGGTGGTTAGCGATCTGAGGAGTGGCTTTTATCAGAGCCAAGTCGCCTTTGCTGGCTCTTGGGGGGCATGAGCTTCTTGAGAGCATCCGGGGCTGTTTCTGATTAACTCCCGGTTACATTGACTGAACTTACTCCCGTCCTGCCCACACAAAGCCGTTGTCCTCTCCAACACATTTTTGCATGCTCCTTGCTGCATCCCAGAATCCCAGACTGGTGGGGGTCGGCAGGGACCTCTGGAGCCCATCTCGTCCGTCCCTCAGCCAGAGCAGGGTCACCCAGAGCAGGGTCGCGCAGGAACGTGTCGAGGTGGGTTTGGATCCCTCCAGAGAAGAAGACTCCACAGCCTCTCTGGGCAGCCTGTGCCAGTGCTCTGCCACCCTCAGAGTAAAGAAGTTTTCCCTGATGTTCAGACGGAATTTCCCATGTTCCAGTTTGTGCCCGTCGCCCCTTGTCAAGTCACTGGGAACCACTGGAAAGAGTCTGGCCCCATCCTTTTGCCACCCGCCCTTTAGATATTGATAAGCATTGATGAGATCTCCTCTCAGCCTTCTCCTGTCCAGGCTGAACACCCCCAGGTCCCTCAGCCTTTCCTCAGCAGAGAGATGCTCCAGTCCCTGAGCATCTCCGTAGCCTCCGCTGGACTCTCTCCAGTAGCTCCTTGTCTCTCTTGAACCGGGGAGCCCAGAAGGGGTCACAGCGCTCCAGATGTGGCCCCCCCAGGGCAGAGCAGAGGGGGAGGATGACCTCCCTCCACCTGCTGGCCACGCTCTTCTTGGTGCCCCCCAGGACGCCATTGGCCTTCTTGGCCACCAGGGCACATTGCTGCCTCGTGGCCATCCTGTTGTCCCCCGGGACTCCCAGGTCCCTTTCCACAGAGCTGCTCTCCAGCGGGTCACCCCTAACCTGTGCAGGGGGTTATTCCTCCCGCAGTGCAGGACCCTACATCCAAACAGGGAGAGCTGAACGAGCTTCCCCACAGTGACAGTAATTTCCATTAGCGTGGAACTGGCTTGTGTTTTGCTCTGCAACACCTCTTGGGCTTTTTTTTTGGGGGG
>VZSZ01002574.1:62718-79039 GCA_013398815.1 Ibidorhyncha struthersii | reverse complement strand
TGGCTCAGCCATCCCCTCACATCGCTTCCCTCCCTGTGCCCTGTCGTTTACGAACTGTACACCCTCCTCAGAGCAAGTCTGGAAAATTGCCATCTTCTGATCCCTCACCATTGATGAGGGGGATGGGGAAAAAATTAGGGCAAACGCACTTCTGCCAAGGGAAGGAATTCAAAGTGGCTCTGTTGAATTTTGCAAAACGTCTAATTGTGGAGAGGCTTTACTCAGAATTTAAGTACCTCCCTGTGGTATAGCTTAATCCACTTTGGAATGGACCATCCCACACACAGCTTAACCAACTAACGCCTGTGTGTAGATGAGCTATGAATTCGCAGCAACGTTCCTGCCATTAGAGGTCCAAACCCATACGGGTGAACCCCGTCACTGTTTGATACTCCAGCAGCAACTGGGGTTAGGTATTTTCCCCTCCAAAGCGAAATTTCTTCCCCACTAGCAGAGTCCCTTCTAAATCACGGCTGCTGGGAAGGACACAAGGACACCGATACTGCACTTCAAGTAGTTTCACTATCACAAAGAATCATCACATCAGCTGCAGAGGTTACAAAAATCTATCTTAACACAATCCACCTGCAATCTGTTTTCAACGACTCCCTTAAGACTCCTTAAACGTACGCGCTTCAGAGACTTCATAATAACCATGGTATTTTACCATCCACTGATGACAGCGGGTCTTGTGAGCAAAATCTTTGCTGACTACACAAGGAAGGCCATTTAGCTGAACTACCTCTCTTTCCTGCTACCCCACTCCACCATGAGGTGTCAAGATTCCCATTCTCTGTTCCTCCTTCCCTTTTCCAAAGCCATTATTCCCCCAAAGCTTTGCAAAAGTGCTTTTTATTTTAGATTTTACACAAGAACAAAGCCAGGCAACTGTCTGTAAGAGGAGGGACANTGGCAATTACTGCTTCTTCCCAAACAAATAAACAAACAAACAAAAAAACCCAAAAGATAACTGTGCCACTTTCTGCTCCTCAAGCACTGGCAGTTGAAAACAGCCAAAGACAGTGCATAGGCAGGGGAGAAAAAAAAAAAAGAACAATTTCTTTCACTTCCCTCACTTTCAATCCCAACAGAAAGACTACCAGAAGAAAATAAAATAGGGATGAAACCAAGCTGGATGATGAAAGGCAAATAAAGTGCCCACAAGCTGGCTTTATAGTACTTTTTATCTCTAGTTATACAAAATAAAAATGCTAGGTAAAACAAGCCCATGGCAAAGTTATTTTTTGACTGTTCTGTTTCTTTTTCTCTGAAACATTTCCTGGAGAGACTTAACAGGATGACTTTTGACAAGTTATTCTGCGACACAACTGGCACAGCCTGGTTTCCTACCAATTACTGCATCGTGCTTTGATACACACGATGGAGCTCACAGCCTCAATCGATGTAGAATTTAATACGTGTATGCAGCCCCACATGCACATATGTACAAATACACGTGTGGGGTGAAAATGCTGTCTGACATTCCCTGGGGACCTGCCTCTGGCTGGGGATGTACTCCATGAAACATATAAGGATTGCACCTTTAAGACCTATACTCCTCAAGACAAAATTGGCAGTAGTTATTCAAGGGATTCAGAAGTTGTTAGACAGATGCATAATATACTCACCACACTGGATTACAGAGAGATATCGAGCTACAATAGGTAACCTACTAACTAGGACTCCAGTAAGTCAAAGCTTTAGACTAAGATACGAAAAATGAAAAGCATTTAAAAAGAAAAATAATAGCTTATTCTCCCAAGTTTGGGGTTTTTTTTTTGTTTTACTTTAAATAGACAATGCTGCATAAAGAGCTAAGAGCCATCAGATTTTACAAAATACAGTCAGAACTTTGTGTATGAGGATTAAAAAAATATATATAATCTAGTGGTGTGTCGACTTCTAAGAATAACTTTCAACAATATTGTGGTATTCAGAACACAAGACTTTAAGTCATTAATTTACTTACTTCTAGTATGTTGTAGCAGTCCCAGTGCTGCCCTGTTCTTCACACTGTAAGGGTTCATAGGTGCTGGGAACAGAATATGCAGATCAATCCCCAAAAAGTCACCAGTTGGATCAGAGTTATAGCCAGACAGTTTGTCAGCACTCAGCTGATATGTACACTACAAAATTCTTTAGAAAATACACTGAAAAAATATGCAAGGTCACTCAACAAGCACAAACACAGATGAACACACAAGTTGGATTGTGTTCCACAGACTCAGGCAAGCTTTTCCATTCCTGTGGCTGCGGTTCTCCACTTATAACACAGCCAGTGATTTACAGTGAAGTCAGGGTCCTCCTAAGCCTCACTCAGATTCCATTTGGGTTCACATGCTAACATCCACAACCGACTTAGTGTATACTTTTAATAGGCTGTTGCATAGTCCATCATATCAACAGGTTATTATATTCATTTTAAACCACAAGACATAGTGAACAACCACACATTCATCTGTAATGTGTTTATAAAAGTTACATTCAACGCGTTATAAATCCCTTTGCAAAGTGGAATGTGCTGTAGCACCAGGCTGATGATGTCTTTTGGGTTTTAACAAGGGGTCACCCTTGGCCTGTCTGGTCAACTGGTGCAGCGCGGCTCATGCCCATATTCTTCATAATTAGCCTTGGGCAAGGCGAAGAGGAAGTTTTCTTCAAAAGAACTGGTGTAAATATCCTAGAATATATACAGTGGAAATGGTTGGGCATCAGAAATCAAGAACTCAGCCAAATGAAGCATGGCTACGCCATACAAATCAACAAGCTGTGCAAGTACATAGGACGCCACTTCAAAACAAATTTAAAAACGCATTTTTTTTGGTAGAATTTTCTCTGAATTTTGGAAAAATCCATGCTCTCAAGAATATCCTTGGAAGATATCACAAAGTACTGTATGTATAATGAGTTTGTGGGAAACGGAGACAGTAGAGAAATATGTACTTCTGCCAGGTGAAGCAAAACCAAAAACAAAACCCACAAGAAAATGGTAATTACTACTCCTCCAAAGAAGAGTCAACTAAAGATACGAGGTACTGCTGTGGCTCCCCGGTGGCATTGTGTTTTGCCAGCTAACACAAGCACTAGGTAACTAGGGCAATATAGTTCCTGTAAGTCACACATATTGGGGAAGAGATAGGCTGAATCAATGTTGTGCTTGACTAGGAAATTCAGGTAATATGCTGAAATAACTAAGGACCCATCGCAGCGTTTGCTAGAAAAAGAAGCACAAAGCAAGACTGACTCACAAATATCAGACTGATTCAAACCAGTCCTTCTTATCTTTGTAATTGGGAGGGATTTTTTCATGACTTAAATTATTATTTAAAAAAAATACAGGAGTATAAGAGCAACCTTTGAAGAGATCCACACATTTATGAAGAGCTAATTACATTGCTGATCATTCAAAACAGATTCATTATGAACTCAACATGTGGCATGAAAGTCATTTTATGAGTGGCCTTATTCCCGCATCAAGCAAACTGAAGAGTGAAAATCCTTGCAAAAAGCCAAGTGTTATGAACATAATCCTCCAGTATGCCATGTCTCAGCAGGTAAGATTAAAAAGACAAAACAGAACACCTCAAGACTGCAATAACAAAGAGTTTATTAGAGTCAAGAATATATGATCACTATACAGAAAACATTCAGAGTTAAAGTGTGAAATACTGAACCACTCACTGTGCATTCCGGTTGCTGAGCCTGTTAGTGATGATTTAATTCGCTGCCTACAGCTGGGTAACTTATCAGCACTTAAGAACATTTTTGTAAGCAGGGAAGAAATTATTGTCCTTTCTAAACGATAACATTGCCAAAGGTGGGAAATAAAGGATTATACGAATTACATTTAAAACTTACTCAAGGAACAAAGTTGCTGGGAAGGGAAGAGAGGAGACTGCCAGAGTTTTGTGGGGTTTATGTTTTTTCTGCATGGAGGAATTGTAGCCTCACTGCTGTAACTCTGTACATACCCATGTTCAATACAACAATAATTTCTGTTTTAAATAAGAAAATATATTAACAGGTACAAGAATTTACCATCAAATCCAGCCTCTTCCAGTTATCTTTGGCTTAGGAGGAAGTTACTTACTTCAATATTTGAGGCTCAAATGTTTTCACTAGTAAAAAATGCCACAGTATCTGAGCCTGAAGGATGGTATAAACAACCATTTTCCTTTTTTTTTAAAAAAAAAAAAAAAGGAAAAAGGTTGTTTTCAAACCTTCATAGAATGGACACTCAAAAAGCTTCTCCACCTCCTGAGTTCTCAATTCTCCATGCTACCAAACCTGCAGCTTTTGCCTTCCAAAACTCTCCGGTGAAGATCACAAGGGCTTGAGAAAGTCTTTTTCTTCAGCCTTTCCTTGTTTCCACCACAGGTAGGCAAAAGGCTTATTTCCTCCAATACTAAAAGAAAACAAAAAAACACTTAGCACAGCATTTATTCAAACTGGTTTACTCTCAAAGAACAGAAGTTATGCGTAAATTGAACCCTATGTTTAAAAGCATGGTGAAATGCCTAAAGGCAGGCAATTTTCACAACCCTTCAGGAAAACAAACAGCTTGGAAACACACTCTGCTTGCCCCTTGACAAATGGTTTCATTCAGTCTACACAATCCTGCTGGTAGATGTTCCCTGTTCTATTTTGGCATCCAATAGGAGGAAAATAGAAGCCTTGTCCTGAGGGAAAGGAACCACAGCTGCATTCTGGGATGCAGCAGGACTGGGACCACAGCTTGAGGTATCCTAAAGCTACTCAACATTTACAGCTTAATTTGTGTTTGTTTCTGAACAGAGAGCAGCCAACCATTAGTACAACCCCAAACTGTACAGCTGCATTTTAGGTTGGACACTCCTCATCCTCCAAGCTTTCACTTTTTTAATCAGTGCTTAACAGGAGCCCAGAATGCAACTGACTTAACTTGTAAATTTACAAGGGAAATAAAATGTGAAATTAAGTCACTTCAACTGAAGATTGTTTCCTTCCTCTGCAGAAATAAATAATGCTGCTAAAACGAAAATGACTTTCCAGGGAGAAATGGCTATCCAGTCTTCATTAGTATTAACCAAAATTAGTATGCACTTTTTACCCTCTTGAGGACTACTGTAGAACACCATTAATTTATTCTCAATGTTAAATTTATTTACTTTTGAGACAACAGTTTTTGATAACCATTAAGAAGGAGACAAGTACTACATAAAAAGGTCTGTACAATATCTGGCAAGATAATAGATTAGAGATGCATTGGAAACTAAACTAAAGGCTTCGTAACACAGCTTTGAACTCAATTTGCAATATTATTACAAAAGAACAATACTAAGATGATGCCAAAATATCTAGATTGCTTTTTCCAAGAGCTTTGCTTACTACAAAGTGACACAGAGAATGCTGATACACAACAGTTTCTGTAATAACCAACCTTATTAAAAACTCTTAACTGCTGCAGTAGGCAGCGCAGATTCCTTGTAGGCCTATTTTGGAGGCAGTAAGAAAATAAGTATCTATCGATAAACAAAAAAACATGAAGAGCATTTCAAATGAAAAATTGTGTGGCACTAGGTCAAAATCTGCTGTTTAAGCATGTGTCGTAATACCTGTGTAGGGTGGGGTTTTTTTGTTTGTTATTTTGGGTTTTTTTAGACAACTTGTATTATTATTAAGAACCAGGAAACTGGCAATGCAATGCAGCATTATACATGGACAAACTGAAAGCTTCAACTGGCCATTGTGTAAGATGACTCCTTTACAGCACATTCAATGACGCATTAATTGTTCATTTGTTCAAGGATTTACAGACTGTGAAGATTCCAGCAGCAAATTCTTAAGACTGCCTCAGACAAAAAAAGTCAATGATTCTGACTAATGAAGTACTAAATATCACTTAAAAGTGTCCTACCTCACTTGCAATACAAAGAGAGTAGACATTAATTACATTTAATTTTGATAGATTGCTTTGTAAGTTTTAAAAAAAGATACATAAATGGACCTCAGATTCTTAAGACTTGTCAAATGCTGATTAATTTGTGACTATTCTTTTTGTATCCTCCTCACACTTACAAGCATCTAGTGTTCTTGCAGGGGGAAGCCTGCAAGTGTAATTACTTACAGAACATGAATGAAGGCAATAATCTGAATTCCAAAACTAGCAGAAGAATCTGACATCACATCGAGCCAACAGATGCCTTAAGCATTAAAAGCAACACACTTTTGTCTTCATTTTAGACACCCAATCCCCACAGTAAAAAGGAAAGCTGAAAGCACACAGATAGCAAACTGCAGCAGCGCACGAGGAGAGTTCAGGGCCTCAGGAAAGAGCCCAAAAGTCTCCATGTTGGAACCCAGCATCAGCCAGCGGGAAAGGTAAAAACCCCAAATGAGACAACTGGATCAGGCGTGCATTAGTGGCTGTCACATCTGCTAACTTGGTATCCAAAGTGCAATACATACACACTGTGGGCTTGTTTTTTAACTCCCAAAATGTAAATGGAAGACACAATCGTTGACAGCTGCTATATACATCAGCCTTTGCTTAGAACACCATTCACAGGAGCTAGAAGCCTGGGTTCAAATTCTTGGGTATTTTAAAATATTCTGAACAAATCTGTCCTGTGATTTTGAAAGCAGTTGTAAGCACTGAAGAAAGGTCAAGCAAGAACAAGTCTGAATGGAAAAAGAAAAGGTCACCTAAATCAAACCTGTAAACTCTGACTTAGTAATACAGCTTCACAAATGCAGTAACAATTATCTGGGAGAGTCTGGTAGTCACCTAAAGCCAATGAAGCAAAAAAGACATGTCTTTAAAAAAGTGACTGTCAGTACGTGATTAAAAGAAAGGTCTACACACATATTGGATGCGCTTAAAATTTTAATCTTGAATCTCTGTAATATCTTTTTTTTTTTAACCTCAAGGTAGACGCTAGGCATTTTTCACTTTGTCCTATGAAATTACTGTCCTCCATCCTATGATCAAAGTAATCCATAATGAATGACAACAAATTTTGCAACATTTTCAAATAATTACATTCCTTTTTTACACATCATGTAAAAGATCACCTTTATTAAATATATATATGCAGATGAAAATGACATTTTTGCTTCATACCCTGCCCTATAGTGAAATTCTTCAGAATAAAAATTAAGTTTGCAGGAAACAATGGATTAGTTGGAAGACCTTTAGCAAAAGGGATAGCCATAAAAATAGTTCTTAGTTTCTATCAGAATTTGGTCAAGTCTTTTGAAGAAACAATCTATAAAAAAAAAAAATGAGATAATGACTAGTTTTTCGGGGGAGTTTCACTTTTCCTCTCAATTCCATTTCTTGTCATAGTCAAGGCAACTTAAGGCAAACAGTGTAATATCGTAAATTCCTGATAAACGCAAACAAAAATGTCGTATGGCTTTAAGGAAAAAACAATGTAAATTCAAAGAAGAAATGCTTCTGTGAACACAGTTTTATTCAACATGATAATTAAACATTTTATTTTCTTACTGTGGCTTGTAAGACAGCACACATATGTGTGGTTAAACATTTCATTCTCCATACTATATACCATATTTCATTTAATAATGAAAATAGTGGAGACAGTAATTTATTGACATCCCAGATCATTAGCAAGAATCAGGTGTGTGAGGCTGGATGGGACCTCTCATTAAGTCCAACCCCCCTGCTCAGGCAGGGTCAAACACGACAGGTTGCTCACGACATTGTGCTGTTGGCTTTTAAAACATCTTCAGAGAGAGAGACTCCGCCACCTCTCTGGGAAACCTGTCCCAGTGTTTGATTACCCTCACAGTAAAAGTTCTTTATGCTTAGATGAACTTTCTTGTCTTTCAGTTTGTGTCTGCTGTTCCTTGTCCTGTCACCAGGCACCACTGAAAAGGGTCTGACACCATCTTCTTTACTCCCTTCCATCAGGTTTTCATATGCACTGGTAAGATCCCCCTGAGCATCCTCTTCTCCAGCCTGAGCAGTCTCAGCTCTCCCACCCTCTCCTTGTACGACAGATGCTCCTCGTTCCAGCATGTCCATGTCTCTCCTGTACTGGAGACCCCAAAATGGGTATGGCACTCCAGATGCATCGCACATAGCACTGGGCAGAGGGAAAGGATCACCTCCCTCCACCTGCAAGCAACACTCTGGCTAATGTGGCCATGGAAGCTGGTGGCACTTCTTCACAAGATCACATTGCTGCATAGAACGATACAATAGTTTGGGCTGGAAGGTACCTTTAAAGGCCATCTAGTCCACCCCCCTGCAGTGAGCAGGGACATCTTCAACTAGATCAGGTTGCTCAGGTCCAACCTGACCTTGAACGTTTCCAGGGATGAGGCATCTACCCCCTCTCTGGGCAGCCTGTTTCAGTGTTTCACAACCCCAACTCTCTCAGCCTGTCCTCATAACAGAGGTGCTCCAGCCCTCTGATTCTTTTTGTTGCCCTCCTCTGGACCCGTTCCAATGGGTCCATGTCTTTCCTGTGCTGAGACACAGCACTGCAGGTAGGGTCTCCCCAGAGCAGAGGGGCAGAATCCCCTCCCTCGACCTGCTGGCCATGCTTCTTTTGATGCAGCCCAGGACACAGTTGTCCTTCTGGGCTGTGAGCGCACATTGTGAGCTCATGTCCAGCTTTTCATCTACCGATACCCCCATGTTCTTCTCGGCAGGGCTGCTCTCAATCCCTTCATCCCCCAGCCTGTATTGATACTGATGGTTGCGCAGACAGAAATGCAGGACTTGCACTTGGCCTTGCTGAACTTCATGAGGTTCGCACGGGCCCACTTCTCGAGCTTGTCTGGGTCCCTCTGGATGGCATCCCATGCCTCAAGCATGTAAACTGCACCACTCAGCTTGGTGTCATCTGCAAACCAAGTGAGGTTTTTTGAGGTGAGACTCAACCTGACTATGTCATTGATGAAGGTATTGAACAGTACTGGTGCCAATACTGACCCCTGAGAGACACGACTCCTCACTGATCTCAGTCCAGACATTGAGCTGTTGACCAGTACTAGGGGTCTGCATCACGTGTAACTTGTCCACTAGAACTTTCACAGCTTTCTCTGAAAAGCAGCTTCCCACCTCATCATCTGCCCCCCCTTGCCCGTGCCTGTACAAAGGGTTAGTCCACACCAGATACACTTGGCACTTCCTTTTGGTGAACCTAACAAGGTTCCTATGCAGTCACTTCTCCAGCCTGTTGAGGTCCCTGTGAATGGCAGCTGACACTTCTGGTATATCGGCTGTTTCCAGTTTTGCATTCTCTGCAAACTTGCTGAGGGTGCACTTCATCCCATCATCCACGTCATTACTGAAGATGTTCAACAATTTTGGCCCCAGTATCAACCCTTGGAGTACACCACTAGTAACTGGCCTCCAGATGGGAGTTTGTGCCACTGATCTCAGCCATCTAATCCCAGTATATGGGCCAGTTCCCAATCCACATCAGCATCCATTTCTCTAGTCTATATAGTTCCAGTTTCTTTTTGAGGGTATTATGGAAGACAGTGTCAAAGCCTTGTAAAAGTCAAGATAAAAGAATACCTACAGCTTTCACCCAGTCCATGGAGCTAGCCATTTTATCTTAAGCACCTATCAGGCTGGCCAGGCATGATTTCCCTTTTGTAAATCCATGCTGACTACTCCCAATCACCTTGAATCCATTCTGAAGGTGCAGACCTGCAGATAGAGCAGAAGCCATCCCTCCTAATACCAGAAATCACCAGGTTCCAGCTGTCACCACCCTGGGATTCTCCATTTCCTAACTTGATGACCAGCTCCTCTTTCAGTGCAGCTGGAGGTTCAGGCTCTTGTATCTCCAAGGTCTTTACGAAGACCTGGTCAATGCTTTCCTTGTCAGCCCTGGTACTGTGCAGTTTGCTGACCTCTTCCCCACAGCTCCTTTACTTGGTGATGTAGACATTCCACCACTGCACACCTCCTGCAAGCAAGAAGCCCAATTTCTACTGCCCCAGCAAGAGATCTTAGCCACCCCCTACAGCCCCAAATCGGAAAAACTGCAGTATCCCTCAGGATCTCCATTTGTGTTGAGGCCTCTGACACAGAGGACAGCTGTTGACATAGCTGCAGAGGACCACGTTCTGTGGTACAGTGTCAACACTGCACAGGATGTGAATACTGTTATGAGCAGAGCTACTGGCCCCTTCTGTGCAAGCTGCTGCACCTGTTAATGATCAAAATAACTAGCTGGAATGCCCAGTTAAGGAAGCCTAGCAAAGGTCAGAAAGGAAGCTTACCTTCACTCATTTACTTTGGGCATGAAAGCTAAGGAAGATCTGGATCCTTCCCTCAGAACTCCAGCTTTCCAATTTGCAGTTCCTACCCTTGGTAATACAACCAGTTACATCTCACTTAGCATGTTTGCTAAGGTGCTTTCAAGAATTCTTTAGGACCACTGAAAGCTTGCTCTCAAGTCCTGGCAGCAAGAACGCAAGTTGGAAAATGAACTAAAACATCATAAACAATGAAGTTAACCCCTGAACTTACCACTTGCAACCTCTCATGTTACTCAGTTTTCAATGACACCACCAACTGAGAAAACAGCTCACCTGTGCAAACTTGTGTATCTGCTCCACCACAGCTGCAAAGAGGGCATGGACACTTTCATCAATTAGACTCTGCATATAATGTACAGCTTCTTCGTCAGACAGGTCCAAACGAAACTTATCCTGCACCTGGAATGAGGGCAGAGATGACAAAAATTAATTCAATGCAACAGTTAAAACATACACCGTTCTATCTGAAGAACGCAGTAGCCGATGTAATAATTTCAGTTATGGAAGTTTAGTAGAGAATCTCTCTTTTGCTTCTAAGTTACAGCAGATTATTGGAAATTTACAACATTATGTAAAATGCCTATTTTAAACTGATTCGTAAAAATGAGTATTTAAATAAGCTAGAAACAGCCCCTACACTTCACCCCCCCAACTACAAATTTCAAAGCTCAAAGCCAGGAAGTCAAGAGAAGTACTTGGACATAAGAGTTTAGACAGAACTAAAAGGCTATGAGAAAAAGAGAAAATAGTCAACATTCACTAAACAAGAACAAAATGCTACTTGAGAAAAAAAAAACCCACAACTTTGCATATTAAATACAAAGTTGGAAGAGTCTGGATGATCCTAACCATTTCTGAAAGTTTGTAACACTTCCTTATTTTCAGATAACATTGTCCTTCAGAAACTGTAAGACAATTAAGTAAAGAATACAGAATCAGAGGAAGGGGTGAGCAAACCAACCCTGTTAAAAGTGACCTTTATATCGCAGGTGAAAATTTAATGAACTTAGATTATATCCACCATCCATGAACAGTTGGTTGGAAACACTACTGTTTTTTCTTTTAAGAGCAACATATTTTAACTATTGTACCAATAATGCATTTTGCTTAGTACCTGCAATTTGTATATGAATTAAAAGCTGAAAGCACTATTAAGAATACAGCAACAATATCTATACTTTCCTATTCCAGTCTTGGCAAAGCCTTGACCCATGAATATTTAACAAAGGTGCAGTGGATGCCTCTCTGTGAATTTCAACTAATTCCATGGAAATTGTTCAGGATTGCTCCAGATGGCGGCATCTCACAAGCACTGTTACCACAGACATTCCTTTGGTAATACTCAAAAACCTCTGTATACCGACCTGGCAAGAGCTTAAACAGATCTTTAGGGGAGAAAAAAAATACTATTTTGCTTTACAGGAGCCAAGTTTTGCAGACATGCCTTATACCTCACAACATTTATGAGGCAGATGCATAAATCAGCATTTTGGATGAGTTCAAATGATCTGATACATGGATCTGAGGAAGCGCTAAAGATATCAAAACATCATTTCCTAAGTCTTCTGAAGTGCTGCCTGTGCAGCAAGGTTGGCATATAGAATCATAGAATTGTCTAGGTTGGAAGGGACCTTTAAGATCATCAAGTCCAACCACTAACCTAACACTGCCAAAACCACCACTAAACCACGTCCCTCAGCACCGCATTTACCCAGCTTTTAAATAGCTCCATGGGTGGAAACCCCACGCCCCACCCCGGGCAGCCTGTTCTAATGCTTGACAACCCTTTCTGTCAAGAAAGGTCCTAACATCCATCCTAAACCTCCCCTGATGTAACTTGAGGCCATTTCCTATTGTCCTATCGCTTGTTACTTGGAAGAAGAGACCAGCACCCACCTAGCTACAACTTCCTTTCAGGTAGCTGTAGAGAGCAGTAAGATCTCCCCTCAGCCTCCTTTTGTCCAGATTAACGAACCTGAGTTCCCTCAGCCGCTCCTTGTAAGACTTGTTCTCCAGACCCTTGATCGGCTTCACTGCTGTTCTCTGGACACGCTCCAGCACCTCAATGTCTGTCTTGTAGTGAAGGGCCCAAAACTGAACACAGTATTTGAGGTGGGGCCTCACCGGTGCCAAGTACAGGACCACTGTACCCAGTCCTGCTGGCAACACTATTCCTGATACAGGCCAGGATGCTGTTGGCCTTCTTGGCCACCTGGGCACACTGCCGGCTCATATTCAGCCGGCTGTCCACCAACACTCCCAGGTCCTTTTCCACCAGGCAGCTTTCCAGCCACTCCACCCCAAGCCTGTGGCGCTGCATGGGGTTATTGTGACCCAAGTGCAGGACCCGGTACTTGGCCTTGTTGAATCTCGCACCATTGGCCTCGGCTCATCGATCCAGCCAGTCCAGATCCCTCTGTAGGGCCATCCTACCCTCAAGCAGGTTGGCGCTCCCACCTAACTTACTGTCATCTGCAAACTTACTGAGGCTAAGTAGGAATGACAAGTGTTCAGATTTGTTCTGAAAGAAAAAAATATCATCAAATTTTTTGGATAACAATGCTAACTTTGGGTGCTTAATCTGGAAAACCATTTGTATAGTGAAAGACTTCCTAGGGAGTCCATGATCTCTCAGAATTAAGGAGTCTAAGATCCCAGCATTCTCTAATGAATCCTACCCCCAAAATTTAAAACTACTAATGACTTTGCAAAGTAGTGGTGATCACAGCACAAAACTTGCCCAACAAATTCACATTACTTGCAGAAAATTAATTGCTGCCATCTAATCACATGCTTTATTCTCATAAAGACAAATTTCATATAATATGAGCTCTTGTGGAGACTATCATATCCATCTACTTGAGTCTCTTGCACAATGAGCTAGGTAAAATTGTGTCAAACAATTTTTGCATCAAGTATATAACTTCTAGTTTATCTGTGAGAATCTCTTTTACAGAGTCTTTATGCTGAGACAGAATGCTTCACATTTGAGGTAAATTGTTTCAATGATTAATTGCCCTGTTTAACAATTGTGACTTATTTCCTATCTGAATTTGTCCAATTTCCATCTCAAATAGTTCAGCTCATTAAAACTTTTTACATTAAAGAACTGTCCATCAGAAATCCTTCTCGTGTAGGTAAATATCAAATGATTTAAGTTGCTTCTTAACCTTCTCCTGGATATGACTAAGGAGATTGACTGTAAGACAGAATCAAGTCTTTCCTGAACATTTTCCATGCATTCACTTTTTTTAAGCATTGACAAAAAAGCGAGTCAAATTATTCCAACCAGGTTCTTATTAAGGTCCTATTTGTGAGATGATACTACCTTCTATTCCTATTTTATATTCAATTTTATGCACCGATGATATTGCATATACAACCACCCTTTTTATGACAGCAAAATATTCCGAGATTTCCTTTATGCTCTGCATTCTTTTCAAAGGCAATGTATTCCAGAATGGTACCCTTCAGCACTACAATAAAAAGCGTAAGTCAGCTTCCCAAGTATGGAAAGATAATGCTGCTTAACTCAAAATATGTTAGAACTCTGCTGCTATGTTTGAAGTAAGCGTAAACCGAGTTTTTCTTCAACTTCCCTCAAAAAGAAATTTGGTCAGTATGAAAGAACACATTAAGCCGAAAAACTCCAAAACCTCAAGGAAGCAAGTACCATGGAGAGATGTAGAAGATATTTCAGGATAGTATTATAGAGTTTTTATCTTCATAACAAACATGATGAGAAGGAATTTTATTATCTTCCAAAGACATATTAGAAGTTGGACAGCCAATGAGGCACACGGTAGAATCCAACTGAATTTAATGGACTATTCACATGCTTGTAATTATGCACAAGCTTAAATACCTCCCCAAATTAGAGAACAGACTTCTATCAGATCTATTTTCATGCTCATAGAAAAGATGCTTTGATGAGAATTCAGCAAAATTGCTAACTGCAGTTTCAAAAAAAAAAAAAAATCACTGTAATGCTCTTTTACACAACTCTAGTAATCAAGCACTTCAGCGGTCTTTGAATTTGTTCATAGAAGAACTTCGCAGAAAGTCTTGCAGTTAGTGATACAGCTTCATTCTATGGAATTCATGACTATTTAAACCCACTTCCCACCTTCCCCAGGAACCGACTGGCACACTGATATATGTGGAAAGAAATTTACCCACATTTAGACCTTAAAATGAGTTTGCCATTAACAGCAGGATCAAATGCTGCTGAGTACTAGATCTTTGCGTGGAAGTTTTTCAGCACTGCAATTAAAACTGACTGCTGCTAGCTGAGAAGAAACACGGCAAGATGACAAATTACCTCTTGAGCTGCAACAGCAGCAACAAGATTAATATACATTGACTTATATGGTTCTTGTAACAAAACCAATAGTAATTCTTATTTGAAATCTCTGAGTTCCAAAGTAAACCACGTACTCTGAAAGCCAATAATTTCTCATAGAGGAGGCGCAATTAAGGAAGATTTTTGCATGTATAAAAATGTGAAGGGTGGGAAGGGATCATGTTCTGATGAGTTACACAATTATGTCATTGTACACGCTTAAGAACAGCCACCATGAAGGCATCAAAAACATCCCATCTGAATTACTTAATTTAAATACCAAAGTGAGATCTCTAAGTAAGTGAATTGGTTTAGTTTAGTGGTTAGTATTTGTCAAAAGAAAAGAGAAACATACTTGATGAAACTGGTAAACTTTTGCTTTGTCTCCAGAAAAGAAAGTTTTAAACCCCACACCATATACACACACTGATTTTANTTTTAATCATCAAGTCTCAACAGCAGAATTTGAATGTTTAAGGACGAGAACACAGGATAAAGAATTAGAGCCCATGGAGATACTGACATGCAACTTCAAGGTTTCAAGTTGTCTGCTTCTTATCGCCCTGCACAGTGGATAGCTTAGTAATAAAGCATAAAAAACAGGATCGCACAGTTTTTTGAATCTGAATGCCTAGAGGTTTTATTATACTTCATTTAAATCCAAAGTGTCCTGTAAGAAACCTACTGTCAGTTATCACGATAGCGCTTTTCTTTTTCAAAAGACAAAGAAAAGAAAAATTAAAAGGGGAAGAGGCCATAAACCACGAGGGACGGTTCAGAAGAAAATCTAGGGGGGAGGGTGCTGAATAATCACAGAAAGGATGGCAACTCAGCACGGTAATAAGCCAAAAAAGGACAAAAAAAAAAAAAATTTACAGTAAACCCACCAAGAAATACTACTTTGCACCATGATTGTCCCATCTAAAATTACAGGTTTACCAACTACAGCTGAAACAAACTCAAGAGAAAAGCACTACAAGAGGAGGAACTGGATACTTAGTAGCTCCCTTAGCTTCCAGCACAGTGTGCAAAAACAACACAGTAACAATATAGTGGGGGTTTGGTGGTGAGTTTTTTTTTGTTTGGTTGTTGTGGGTTTTTTTGTCCTGTGACTGATATACATCAAAGGTCTTCACACATTCCATTACTGCTGCCTCATGCAATGAATTTCTCAGTATGTGGAAAGATTGCAGTTTAAGGCATTAACTAAGAGATCCTCCTTTTTTAATGCAAACATGAACTTATACAGCACTTATTTTTACTGTGGTCTAACATTGCACTTACACATTTTATTTATAATCTGGTCAGTTTGCAGATACATTCTTAT
Organism: Ibidorhyncha struthersii; assembly: GCA_013398815.1. NCBI lineage: Eukaryota > Metazoa > Chordata > Aves > Charadriiformes > Charadriidae > Ibidorhyncha > Ibidorhyncha struthersii. The sequence continues at coordinate 63,083 of VZSZ01002574.1, read as the reverse complement.
GCTTTCTAGAATAGTTTAAACATAGGTTTAAGGTGCTAAGATACAGGAGGGCGGGGGGCGAAATAACAAAAAGAGACATCAGTTGCGACCACACTTTTGCTGAAGAAAAAACAAACAAAACCACCGAAACCCGAAACACAAAACACAAACACCTTGTGAGACCCCAGTCAAAATCCAAATTAACTCCCTCTACCTGCCAAAACCAAACAAAAAACATCTCAACCCAGAATCACCTGGTCACTTCATCCACCTACTGTAAAAAGCACAGGATTGTGTGACAAAAGAGCCTGATCAGAGCAAACACTAACCAGAATCCTAAACCTTAAATTCTGCAGTAAGTAAAGCAAGTTCCACACCACGACCGT
>VZSZ01002574.1:45927-62649 GCA_013398815.1 Ibidorhyncha struthersii | reverse complement strand
CCTACTGTCAGTTATCACGATAGCGCTTTTCTTTTTCAAAAGACAAAGAAAAGAAAAATTAAAAGGGGAAGCGGCCATAAACCACGAGGGACGGTTCAGAAGAAAATCTAGGGGGGAGGGTGCTGAATAATCACAGAAAGGATGGCAACTCAGCACGGTAATAAGCCAAAAAAGGACAAAAAAAAAAAAAATTTACAGTAAACCCACCAAGAAATACTACTTTGCACCATGATTGTCCCATCTAAAATTACAGGTTTACCAACTACAGCTGAAACAAACTCAAGAGAAAAGCACTACAAGAGGAGGAACTGGATACTTAGTAGCTCCCTTAGCTTCCAGCACAGTGTGCAAAAACAACACAGTAACAATATAGTGGGGGTTTGGTGGTGAGTTTTTTTTTGTTTGGTTGTTGTGGGTTTTTTTGTCCTGTGACTGATATACATCAAAGGTCTTCACACATTCCATTACTGCTGCCTCATGCAATGAATTTCTCAGTATGTGGAAAGATTGCAGTTTAAGGCATTAACTAAGAGATCCTCCTTTTTTAATGCAAACATGAACTTATACAGCACTTATTTTTACTGTGGTCTAACATTGCACTTACACATTTTATTTATAATCTGGTCAGTTTGCAGATACATTCTTATGCTTTCTAGAATAGTTTAAACATAGGTTTAAGGTGCTAAGATACAGGAGGGCGGGGGGCGAAATAACAAAAAGAGACATCAGTTGCGACCACACTTTTGCTGAAGAAAAAACAAACAAAACCACCGAAACCCGAAACACAAAACACAAACACCTTGTGAGACCCCAGTCAAAATCCAAATTAACTCCCTCTACCTGCCAAAACCAAACAAAAAACATCTCAACCCAGAATCACCTGGTCACTTCATCCACCTACTGTAAAAAGCACAGGATTGTGTGACAAAAGAGCCTGATCAGAGCAAACACTAACCAGAATCCTAAACCTTAAATTCTGCAGTAAGTAAAGCAAGTTCCACACCACGACCGTCGTTATGGGTAAGCCAAACATTATGAGGGATAAGACTGCAGTAGAAATTAAAATATTTCATGGAAAACACTGATATTTCCCATTAAATAAAACAAAACCCAAACACAAACAAAACCTATTTTAAAGACAAGAAATTTCAAAACCTCTAAACTTTATGTATATTTACATTTGATGCGACATGTCACTAGAAAAAAGAAAAGTGGTAAAGTTAAATGAGAGGGAAAGCGTAACATCTATCAGGATAATGGGCAGAGTTAATTACTGGTAAAGTTGCACTTCATTTTTGCTTGAAGTGTCTTCAAGGACAACTAAAAAGACTACCATTTTGAAAACGGTATCAAACAGGTTGTATGAAGCTGATTTAACAGAAAACTCCTAGTCAGGCCCACAGAGCTGTGTACACTATGAAAATCAGGATAGCAATGAAGAGGAAGTTAAATACTCAGGAAAATCCTAACCAACATATTAAAAATTTCAGTTAAAGGTATGAGATAATGGCAGACCTGTGTCTTTATTCAGCTGAATCCATCTCCAAGTTTTCCCTTCTCCTTTCTGGTATTTTTTATTTTTGGAGGCACGACAGGCTTCAGATTGAGAGATCGGACACAAACCCAGTTGGGAATAGTGCTAGTTGCAGCTAAGTGCAATTCATTGCAAAGTTGCAAGATTTTCACTTACCATTTTTGCTCCTTAACCACATGATTGCCCTTTCTCTCTCACCAAAGAGTGGATTTGTATGGATTGTTTTGTTGACTTTTTTTTGTCCTCAAGTTTGACCTACTGTGCAGTACAGCCCACAGTTACCATTGTATTAAAATCAGGAATTTTTCTTCTTTACTAGGAAGCATCTTCTCACTGCTAAAACATTACCTAAAATGGATTAGTTATTTCAGGTTAAGACAAACTTTTCAGAAATTCTTAGGAAGCTTTTATAAACTTCAGGGCAGCATCCAAATCCACACTTCATGAACATTTGGAGGTATGGTTTTCATAACTACTAAAGAAGGGAGGAATGCATTTTGAGGTAACATATCACATGTACATATGAGAACCCTTTCTCAGTCCCGTTTGATTTTCAGACTAATTGCAAGTCAGCTATTCTGAAGACCGGAGGCTGCTCTAATATTTCTTCTTCCAGCAACATTAAGCAGCACTGCTAGTGTTTTCTATGACTACTAGCCACATAGTTTTATCAGTCCAATATAGGATTGATCATTGCAAAGTCAGATACTTAAATTTAAGAGAAACTTCAGTGTCCTTTTTCCTTGGGTAATGATATGTATTGGATATAAATACCCTGACTCCTACTAAAACCTCAGATAAAAATCAGTTGATAGCCAAAAAAAGAAAACAGTGATATTTAGTGGGGTTTTCATGACCATTTTTACTGTTTTGCCTTATAATTGTCACCAACAGCCAGCATCCACCATTCATTTAGCAGAAACTGGCATTAAATTCTTGGCTTAACATGTACCATGTTTTGTCTTTTTCAGCAGAAGACCTTCTTGCTTTCCCTGTTGCTTACAGTCCAAACAACTCTCACTAGAAACTATTCAGATGCTCTTCTATTTGCATGAATAATTTTATCTGAAATACTGTTCCCAGCTTTTGTTTTCAAGGCTTTGATTTGAACAAACTGCAGTTTCTAAACAGGCCTGTTTAGGCTTCTGTAATGTTTTATTATTTTTTATTCTAAAAAGAAACCAGTAAAGACACTAGTGAACACCTCTAAATTGAACTTCTGTGAAAATAAGGGTTTCAGCTGCTGCAGTATGCAAAGATGATACTGTTCCAGCTCAGAATTTCATCATATTAGCCAAAACCTTATAATAAAATAGGCAGCATGATATAAAACAACAGGAGTACAGGAGTGTTCTCACACTTGGTTCATGTTGTGATGTTTATTCCTTATTTATTTATTTATTTATTTATTTATTTCAAAATGAATTAATATATATGCGAAATCAACAGCCTAGAATCAGAAAAGCTGGTTGTGCAGCTGCAGCATCATTACCCAAATGGACAGAAAGATGAATGTCTGCCTAGGCAAAATAAGCTCCACGTCAATGTGACACTTTTACAAAGAATAAGCCTCTGTAGAGCAGCAAGCAAATATAAACACTGAAACAAACAGACTCTAATCAAGCAAAACTTGAGTTTTTTTCCTCCTGCAAAAGAAGATTTCCTCTTGGCATTAATAAATCTCAGAAATGTTTCCTAGCTCTACTTTTTAACAAATACTTATATTTTCAGTCAGGTGAAAAGGGACAGATATCCACTGCCTAAAAAGGCATGTCAAGGAACAAATTAAAAGTCCTTTCCATTTCACTAACTTGTGAACTCAACTCTCAATTATCCATTGACTGACTCCTGTGGAGGACAGAGGAGGAGGAAAGAGCACAGGGAACTTTACTACAACACCGATGAAGAAACCAGCAAAACTAGCTCAGGCACAGAAACAAGCTAGCTCAGAAACTCTTTTTGCACCTCAAATCACATCGTATCTGCACTTCAGCTTTTATACCTGTACAACAAAAATGATTTTACTTTGATATGTTTCATGTAAAGGGAACAAAACTTGTCTGCTCTCTCTTCTTGCTTGTTTCCAAACAATAATAATACTCATTTTCTTACCACTTAGTCAATGTTTGCATAGACTTGGAAACACAGAGGGTGCTCTCAGTAGAAAGAAAATTCCCTGCTCCCCTGAATGGTGCGATTTAGCCTTTCCTCTGTATATCCAAGGCGTTATCAAAACTGAACGGGGCTACTTTCACAAATAGCAGTTACCTACTGCTTGCTGGAAGCCAGGTATTTGTGTCATCTATGTTCACAATAACCTCGCCTGTAAATGAAACAGTTGCAGTATCTTTGCAGCACCTTCTTTAATCAATGGGCATCTGAAACACAGTTCAGTCAATTAGGACACTGTCCTTTAATGCCTGCCGAGTTCTTTGTGCGCCAATGAATCACTGGTCCCTGATGTTTTCTAATTTAAAGGTCAAATTTGCTATGAAGGACAGATAGAAACCATCTGGCTTTCCTGTAGAAAAATCAAAAGCTTTTTTTTGTTAGGAGTTGACAATGCAGAATACATTAGCTACATCTGAAGAGTGATGGTCTGCCTCTTCCTTACGCAAAACTGGCTGTGTAATTGACTCCAGATTTTAGTCATTACTGCTTAAACTTATAGCACTGGCTAATATTAAAAAGCCCAACAATTACCAATTAGTGTTGCAGCTGTACTGGAAATAAAAAAGCAAGTAGCACTGGCAGGAAAAAAGGGTGTGTTTGTGTGAAATCTTCATTTTATTAGCAGCAATGCACTGACAAGTCAACATAAAGAGATTTCAGGCCAGCCCTTTCCTTGAAAACTGAGAAGTCGAAAAAAATAAGCAGAGAGTGAAAAATTTAAAGGCAATTACCTCAGCGGCCACAGAAAGGGAAAGGCAAAATGGGGAGAATTTTCCGCTGCTCTTGGATTTAATTTCATTTTGTGACATTTCCTGAGCCAAAGTGTGTTTTCAGAAAAGCCTGTATCAGAGGGTGGCAGTAGGAAATGGTGTCATGAACCATAAGGTGAGACTAACAGTTTTCTTTATAAATAGCATGGAGAAGACAAAAGAAGCTGAAGAGATCAAACCAACTAATTTCAAGCACTGCAACCACTTTTTCTTGGTCAAAAATTGACAATCGTTTTAATGTTAAACAAAATACCAAGAATTTGAAGAGGGTTCCTATGGTTTTGAGGATGGGGACTATTTTGTGTAGTTGGTCATCACCACTTTCTGGGTTCTTCTATGGGAAGAAGTAGTGATCAAAACTGGAGTGAGGGAAGTGAGTCACTTAAACTCTCGTTGTTTTCTTACAACCGAAAGGTACTAGCCAATTTATCTAGTGATATTGGGTGTACCTGCTGAATGTGGATAGGTGGCTGAAAAGCAATTTTCCATATGCTTTCAAAGAAGAGCTGTGAAACTTCAAACAGAGCCTTTTTTTTGTTTTCAGTCCAATGCTGACTAACTCATTTTCAGTCCAATTTTAGGTGTGAGAATGCGTCATTAAGGTCAGCACTGATTTAATTTCTAAAAACAAATTTATGCAAAGCGAGTAAGAACATATTGTCAAATTTTGGTATGCTCTAAATCCGCATCTCCAGTTGAAGTCATTGGGAGTTTCTGGTTCTTTTCAATCTAATAGGAAGAAAATATCAACATTGTCATCTTTTTTTGGTAACTAAAATCAGTTTGCGTAGAGCTTGTTCTCTTTTGAACAAGAATGCGAAAGTACCTTCACAGATGACAGGAACAGAGCGCCCAGCTCTGCTTACACCATTCTGTGCCATAAACCCTGTCAAACAGGTATAACATTCCTTAAGAGTGCTTTCTGCACTCAGATTTTTCTAAAAAGTCTCATTTAACATACCAGCCTGAAATTCTTTTAAATAAATTTTAAAAATCCCAATTCAAATCATCCAATGCCTCACTGAAGAGAACATGTTCTGCATAATACTTACTTTTATGATCTTACTTTCTTTCATGATTTGTCTGAACATAAGAAAGTCCAAGAATTGCTGACTTCCAACCATCTTTTCAGTCTAACTAGTTAGCACCCTGCTATAATACACATATGTACCACAGGAAGAGACAAAAGAGAGCACAAGAAATCAAGTCATACAAAAATGACAGTAGGTTTCTTTATTCTATTTCAATTTATTTTACTCTAACCATCATTATTGCATGGTATATGCAAATTTATTTTTATCCAGCATATGTATATGTTGCAAAAATTAAAGCCTCATTCTGGCTCTAAAAACTTGGTAGATTACTCCCTGAAAGTTTAGAAAAAGGGAACACCAATCATATTTCCACAGGCAGCCTGGCTCTCTAGCATGTTTGTACATTTTATTGTATTTTTCACCAGCAAGTCCTGCAACACAGACCACCTCCCTGACTATCAGAAATGAGGAGGACTTCACTTTGTCAAGCTAAAGATTTGACTGGAACCTGATCTAACATCGTAATGAGGAATCGAAACTGTGGCCATTCAAGAAAAGTATTTCTTTAGAAGTAATCTTTAAAATAGTTCATGCCTACTTGGTAACAGCAGTATAGCTGCATCAACTGAAAAATTCCAATATCAAGGATCTCTACGCCAAACGAATTGTTCGCCAAAATAACTGAAGCATAATACTCCCTTCAGTAAGCACTCCTTTCATTAAAAACAGGATTTTTATTTTTTTTTTTACTATACAAATTTCCTTGTAGTTTAATCATAAACTAGTATTCTGATGTTTCATCAAATTTAGATGAGGTTACCTTTATCTTGTTACCTTGACCTGACTTGAGCTCAGCTGCCTCTGAGACCAAAGCCTCACTGGCTTACAGCTCCCTAAAGCAAAATTGAGGGCTCTACAAAACACAAAATGAGTATTACTAGAACACAAGTAATAAAAATGCTGGCTATGAACTTCAACCTACACTATTAAGCAGGATACCTTCTTAGATACAGAAACATTTGTAAATCTTCACCTTTGTCTTCCATGAAAGTGATATCACGGTTGAAATGGCTATTGACTGGAGTCACACATCAAAGGTAATTTAATTTTACAGGTCAGTCCAAAATGGATCTTTAGCTAATTTGAGTCTGTTGAAATATATATGGATTTTTTTGTTTAAAGCTTTAAGAAAAAAAAAATAAAAATCAATTGAGATGCTGAAAGCATTTATTCAATTTTCCTACGACAAGGTACAGTATTATCTTGTTAAATGACTGAACAAACTTGCCACAGAGCCCAAGAGATGCAAGACATCTTGTTCCTTTTTTTATTAGTACTAACAAAGCTCATAACTGATTTGAGACAGGCTAATTGGAATTTAATATCCAAAACAAGTTTTCTAACACATTATTTAAAAAAAAAAAATTACCTATTTACCACTCTATAATGGGTTAAGATGATTCTTATCCTAGTCCATTTATAGCTGATTTGCTTTATTTTAAAAGAAAAAAAAAAAGTGAAACCAAAAATTGAGAACTAAAGAAAACAATTACAGTCATAGGAGCTTTTAACACAGTTGTATGGACCCAGTAGATACTAATGTCTACAACTGCTTTATGGAAGGGTCCTCTGTTGTATTATTTCTGCACAAATTCCAGCAGTATATTCAGAGGACAATTTTTGAACCAAAAGGACCAAACCTGAGCAGTTAACAGGAGTTAAAAACAGTTGAGCTGTCAGAAAAAAAAATAGTTTAAATAAAGTGACAATATTTGGGGGAGATCGGAAAAAGTCTATGAATTACGAAGAAAATATTTATGAACAAGATGAACAATTTCATTATCTTTCTGATAATACCTTACTGTATGGGTTTTGTTTTTTAGAGGAACAAGCACACTGTAAATGAACTTACAGAACTTGGGAAAGTAAAATCTTTTCCTCTCAAAAGTCTGAAAATGTGAAAGTGATTTGCATTCCTTATCAGAAATACTTGCCTTACTGGTTCAGTTCTAGATCTTTTCACATTTTAAAGCCTCTGTGAATAGACAGACTTGAACCTACTGTGAGGGTAAAAGTCACAGTTCACCAAGCCGCAGCATTGTCAGTATCCCAATAACTGATGCATTTGATCTAATAGTGAAGTGTCATACAGCAAATAAACTTAACTTTCTTTCCATGAAAAGGTGGCACTATTATTTGTACTTCATAATGGAATTTAGAAATAACCACATTGATATAATACACAGGTCTTAGCACTTCCTTTTAGATTTTGCTTCCTTCCATGATCTCCAGTTGGATACAATACAATTATGCTTTACATAATCTTGATTTTTAACTACTGGACATCAGTGAACTGTAACATACTTAGCAGTTGTAGAAAAGACTTGTTGGCTTTCAATACTGTATCTTGATTTGTTATTTCAAGAAAATTATGTGGGAAATTTATATAGAGTAAGAGAGTTTTAGAACTGTCTGAAATGCTCAAATGGTGCTGCATTAAAACAATCCTTTACAAATATTTTACAGAATCTAACATCCTGTTATCATTAATTACAGAAAACAATATACTCTTGGACAACACTTCTACAGAGTTTACCAACATAAAATACAATGCCAAAATACTAATAAGAAACAAGGATATTGCATGTTAATTGGCAGTGAACACTGGGAGACTCAGCTGGATGAAAAATGTCAGAGCTCACGAGAGAGCATTCAAGGCAAGAATGAACACTATCATGTCAAGCAACAGTGAACTCTGGACAGAGATGAGCAAGATTAAAATATGTAGGAAGTCTCAAACTTATTGCTGCAAATGTGAAAAAAACAGCCCTTCCGGAATTCAGTGAAACCATCTGTTTGATCTCTTGACGACTATTTCAGAAAACAACGAACTTTCCACAAATAGTCCCGACACTACTTGTAGATACATACTTCAATTTCTCCCAGGATTTATTGTGAATCTATTTGTAGACTTTACAATCTAAAAGATTTTCCCCTCCTTACTGTACTACTGAAAGGGGGCGGGGGGGGGAATGGTACTTCTCCCCATTTTTTCGACAGGTAGCCAGAACAGAATGTTTCATCTTTATAAAAATGAACTTCATAGGCATGTGTTGCAAGCATACTGTTAGGAAGGTCTCTTCCTTCAAAAGAACGTCCCTCTACAAAAATGTAGTTACTTCCATCGTCTACAACTTGGCAGGTACTGAACCATTTTGGTTTTCCACTTTAAGCCTCTATGTCCCATGTTCTACCTGAGTAACCTGTTCTATCTTTGCAGGGCATTTAGAAACAGAGAACAGAGAAGAGGTTCAAATACTGTCATGGAAAAAGAATTAGCTGACAGTTTCTCAGGAAAACATCCAAGTGGAGGGAGGGCTGTCATCTTTACCACAAAATACAGCACTTAACGGCTAGCCCAGCCATCCTGGAAATGAAACTGAATAGCAACATGAAATCTTCCTATCAATTCAAAACCAAGAAACTCTGGACAGAATATTCAAATTCTTGCAGGCAAAAGGAAAGATTTGGTTGGGGTCACAATTTAGTTTTCTTTAAGGGAATTGTACAAGAACATGAAATATTACTTTTAAGACTCTGAATCTGTTTTCATAGGTTATTGAAAACACTAAAGAACAGCCTATTTTAGAGAAAATCTACTGCTTGAATAAAAATTACACTGAACTGATTTCCATTGGATACACAGGCTCCACAGAGTCTTCTGTGGAACTAAAACAGATAGCCATTCACTACCAATTAGGTTATAAAAAAGCCAACATTTGCCTAAAATTTAAGTGTAATGAAATCTAGATGAACATTTATCCAGTATTTTTAATGTCAACTGCTGATGAAACACTAAATGGAGAAGAATGATACAGGCTGGCACAAAGGGACAAAGTCAGAATTATGGGACACAGGTTTGTTTTCACAATAAACAAAAATTTCTTGGTGATGAAGATATACTAGTCTGCTGGTTTTAACTCTTCAGCAGACTAGTTTTATGTCCACCAGTATACTGTTTTTATAAAACCATCCATGTTTTACAGGATTATAGATTAGATGGAACAATCTTTCATGATACAGTCAGTGTTGATTGCTTCACTTATCAACAGTTTTACAAGGTGGGATCACTGTTCTCAGCAGGATGCTAAAATACCACTTGGAACAGGGTGCTGGAGCAGACTGTGCACTCCTGCATGGATAATAAAGATCAATTCTATATTTATGGGCACATGCGCTATGTAATCTCAAAAGTGTATTCCCCCATCTTTAACTTCAAAGATTCTAGGTATTACTCAAAACTCATAGAACAGAAGCAAGCATGTTCAGGTCACCAGATACAAATATGTGACCACAAGTCACTATAAGTATCACAACACGATGACTTTGGATATTGAAAGACAAGGAAAATTGGTTATTGAAAGACAAGGAAAACTTTCCAGTTACCTTTTTTACAGTCTTGTCAGGTTCAAGAGCAATATCTGGAATGTTGGCATCTACCATGAGGGAAAATAAGTTCAAGATCAAGTTGGAATACCTAAGCAGAAGAGCAAATTAGGTAAAATACTTCATAAACTGCACAAAAGACATTTTATAAACAGCTTCATTTAACAACACATCATCATCTTAGCATGAATTGGTAATGGTTCAGAGGAGATGCATTCATAACATTTTAGTTGAACATATTTATGTTAAAAACATAAGATACCCGATGTTATCAGTGAAAGTTTAACCCTCAAACTGTCTCAAACTGCTAAAACTGAACAGGCTACTCTGGTTTTGTTATAATCTTTTAAAAAATGTCAGAACATTTATCCAGGGGCATATCAAATATAACCTATAATTTCAAATATTGTAGGATTTAATGACATTTTTTACCTCTAGTAGGAAAAACATGTTAGAATATTGATTCCAAGGTTATTTTTTATTAAAGATTACATCAGTGATAGAGCAGCATTATATAAACTAGCATGCAAACAGTTGAAGTCTTCACTATTACAAGAAATTATTTTTCAAGTTGCTGCAAGGTCCTTTGCCATAAGAAGTTGAATATAAGTGATTCAATCAGATCTGAGTCTGCAGTTGCTTGGTTAAGCTGCAATAACATAGGTTGGCATGCTGCACTTATAACCATTAAAAAAGACAAGACAGAGAAGAGTTTTCAGTTTTAAAGTGGTGTGGAAGTACTTGTGAATCTTTTAAAGGAATGCCATTTTGCCCTTGCAGAAAATTAGCTGTAAGTTGCTTTTGGAAAGGATAATTTTCAAGCTGTTCAACAAACTGAAACTTCCCTTCCTCTGTAAAGAGATCTAGGACCCCTTTCAGAGACAAAGTACTAACTGACTTCAAAATCTGAAATATTGCTTTGCTAAGAGCACTAGGAGCTTCAGAGATAACAGAAAATGAATTCTCAGCATCAAAACTTGTTTATTAGCAAGCTGCCAAATATATATCTAAACTGATAATTGCACAAAGTATTTTAACAAAAGGACTGCTTCATAGCCATATTTTACAAAGTAAATACTGCTCAACCAAAACCTCTCTAGAAAAGTGTAATTCCACCAAAAACTCTTGACATTTCATTATGAACTGGAATTAGTACTACCTAACACATTCCAATATAAGTTTTTACTCCCTAGAACACAAATACTGAAAATAAACTGTTTGGGCAGAAATCTTCTGTGTCTAATTTGTTTCAGCTGTTCTGTTGCACTTTCCCAGGGGCTGCAATCAGAAAAATTACAAGAAAGATGACAGACAGAAAAAAGTTATGCTACCATTTTGTTTCAGATACAGTTAAGAAATCTGGCAGTCAAGTTGCTTTGGTGCCAGGCATGGTCACCACAGCTTTCACGGAGAATTTTTTCTACTTGCCTGGAACAAGCAAATCTCACTTTACACATACTCAAATCTTAAGAGCTACCTTCTTTCAAGTCTCTTCCCAGGTCATTGGTAGTTTCCATTAGTAGTACTCCCTTTGAACTGACCCAGGAGTCCAGAGTTTCAGACTCCCTTTTGCTCTTGAACCACAGAGAGGATAAAAGCTTATAAATAAAATACTGGGGTTATTTAAGTGATGGAGGTTCGTAAAAGGTCTAGGCATAAGTGCTATATGTCGGTTAAGAGCTGGTCCTGTTCCACACGATGAAGTCTTTTGGTACTTGGTGCTTAAAGTAAAAGCATAAGATCACCTGAGGAATCTCATTAAAAAAAAAGTCAAGAAAAGGTAATTTGGGAGCTAATATGGGGTAGGAAGAGAAAAAAATTGTGAAAGAGCTGCTACTATACTATCTGCAGGTCTTTCCTTTGCCTCTCACTCTAACAATTCTTTAACCCAGTGACCAATTAGACAGTGGTCTAAGGATGAAAAAGAGCTTATGAAATAAATTTGCTAGCTGCCTCTAGGATTGTTGTCATATTTCACAGATTTTTAGAAATTTTATTCAAAACCAAGGACTTGTACAAGAGAGGTAAGAGCTTCCTACTTTATAGACAGTTGGCTGTCATCCTTCCCACAGGCAAATATGCCATAAGTTCACAACCAGCCAACTGACAGCCCAAATTCATCCTAAGACTAGACATTTTGCTGAAACACCTGAGTTAGGAATCTGACCTGTAAAAATGGAACAACTTTGTCAGGCAAGTCATGTAACTAGTCTTTGACATCTATCTATGTTATGAAGGCCTCCGGAACAGCTGACCTCCATCCACAGCCAGAACGAACTCAAAAGCTCAGCTTTTCTAGGTTTAAGGAGCTGAATTTGAGCACTCAAATTTGATTCTGAATCCTTCTCATGTAAATGTATTCTTTGTTTTCCTCAAAGCCCCATACAAACTAATTTACAAAATAAATGAGCATTCAGTTGCACTGGAGGTTGATTAAATATAAAGTGCTAAAAACCATGGAGTTTGTGTTAAAGTTTAAGAAATCCAGCAAAATAACTCTATTCCTTAATAGAAGAGGCCTCATATATACTAAGAAATCTACATCAGATCAAATTTCAAATTCTTGTTGTCATCTTTTCTGAGAACAGCAGCTTTTAAGTGCTTAGTATCTCATTAAATATGTGCTTGATCCTAAGCACTTTATGTATTTTTTAACATTTACTGGCTCCTTTGCATATATATGTCTCAAACCAACTGAAGGCATTGTAATGTCAACAGCTTAAATGTTATCAAATTTGAAGCCACAAACTTCCCTTACAAAGACAGGACAGGAAAGTATCTGCAGTCCCAAACTAAAGCCTTGTTTACCTGGTCTAACTCAAAAATTCCTAAATTTAAAATGGGATTGCCTTTTCTGCAATATAACTTGGGTCCCCCCAGAATTCATTTCCTCTCTTCAGGACACACACATACTCCCCAATCACCATCATGTCCCAAGCAGCCATAATGAACTATGGCACTTATTCTTCCAAAAGCATTTCCTTGCAGTCCAGACTCATGCAAAACTGACCTGATCACAGCCAGTTTCACCTTTGCTCTTCCCTCTTCACCACCTACCCCCAGCTTTTAGAAGACTATCTATATACCCTGCACTGCCCAGCTACAACCTTTTCTACAAATCAGAGCTTCCCAAGGCCATCTCAATTTTCCACTTGTGGCCTGTAGTTTTTACATTCAGACCTATATGGCCTCCTCTGCCCACTATACCATTGAGAATAGACTGGGGAAAAACACTCTGGTCCATCCAGCTGGATACTCCCATCCTTATGGAACAACTCTCAGCTCAAACTATAGCTTCTGTTGCTAGTTACTTCCTACTCCTTTGTCCCTACCTATTCCCTGCTAACTCAATTCTCACAACTAATACAGGGTGAACCCTTATTTGGGAAGGAGTAATACAATTTAGAACCTGATCCTGGGAAAAACTCAAATGTTGATTTTCTCCTCTGGATCCCGCTGAGGATTTGTAAATTGGGAATTCATGAGGGAAGGGAAATGCTGATACATAACAGGACTTGAACATCTTTAAATAGGCTCAGCATGTATAATGAAGGTGTAAAAGGCTGCTAAAGCCCAAATGAGGATGCAAGTTCTGCTGCCAGCCGCAATTTGCCCTGCAGCACATTCAGAACGTGGAGGCTGCTCCTTCATTATAGCACTGCTGACAAACACACAACTGATTATTGGTCAAAAAAGTGGAATCTCCCCCCCCCAAAAAAGAAGGGCCAATGATCATATCCCAAACTGCTTCCAACGTAAAACAATGAACACAACTATTTTTCCACTTGTAAGTTTTAAGTTGTTTTTGTTTTCACTGTGCAACACCCATTCCACCAGGAATCCTGAAACACTGATACAGCACTTGAAAGTTGTAGAGAACTATCTATACCCCAGGGAAATAACGAAGAATAAAACACAAACTGATGGAGACGACAAACAGAGTTTCATTTTGTCTTAGCAATCCGAGGTTATGATTTCACATTACTAAGCTAGAAGTATCTGTGAACAGGTTTGCGTCAACATGCATAACTGTTAGAACTAAGCCATTTCACCTCTAATTATTCTTTTTCAATAAGCAAGTAATCTTAATCATTTTTAGTTCTAGCTGCTTAAAGTAATAGTTATAGAAATACTAATATTATCCTATGCTATCTTTGTTGAAAGCCTTAAAGGTATTTATCCAGAACCATTTAAAAATACTTTCCTATTACACTAAACAAATATTGGAGAGACTATAATTACAGCTACAATCCCAGCCATTAAAAATGAAACCATCTTGATTTACAGTTTAGTTTTATACCCAAATTACTGCTGTACTCCACACTTAATGATGATCTTTGTAGCAAATCATTACATAAATTAATGCAATGGATAATCCTTCACTGACACAGACTTTCCCACTTAAACAGCTAGGTTTAAACAATAAAAACAACTGAAGTATTTCACAAATAAGAAATGCAGCATTACAAAAGAGTTCTAAGAAAAAAATAGAACATGGAATATATATTAGACTTCCTGATTGTTCTCTGAAGTCATTAATATTGTTTGCTGATAACATGCTGTTTCTTCATGTTGCTGAATAGCTTTTAACCCATTAATAAAGTCAGTTCAAAAATGAACTCCTTACTCTAACAAGAGAACTACACGGAGCATTTTTATTCCCAATCATTGACCGCCTACTTTTCACACCACATGTACTTCTCATGTATGCTTTTCATATTACTAATTTTTTTCCACAAAGTTGGAGGTTTACATTATATGATCTTGATATCAAAGTGAAATTCTTTCATCTCTGTGGAAGATGTACAAAATCAATCACAGGCCAGGCCAAGCATGCTTACGTGCGTCCCGTTCAAACAGAACAAAGCTGAGCTACTTGGCTCAGAAAGCTGATGGTAAGTGATATGGTCACTGCAAAATAATGAAGCGGATTCGAAGTCTAAACACAAGACCTGTTGGTCCGTAAATAAATACATTCTAAAAAGGTTTTAGCTGTCACAGTTCTAGGTATCTACAGAAACTGCTAATATACTTGATTGTCACTGCAATTAGCTAATTATTGTCCTGCAGGACCTGAACTCAACCAAGCTTATGTATGCGCCATCTACAAGCCAAAGAATTTGATCATCACTAACCTAAACTGTAGGAGGATAACGCAGCAAATGATTAATGACTTCAGAGTTAAAAGGAGAGTTACTTGATCGGCAATAATCAAGAGAAAAAGATGCTGAAGGGCAAAAACTTACCCAAAAAGCAAGATATAAATTAATACCTGACAGGAGTTACGAAAAAAGCTATTTAGGTTATTAAACAAGCAAAACTGGGGACATTTAACATGAATGTAGACTCAAGCTCCACGTTACACTAATGCTGTGATGTATTCGTTACTTTGTTTCACACAAATTCTTGTGTCTACATTCAGACTTTAAATAAAAGTTTTGAATCTTCAACAGAAATATTTTCTCTGATTCATTTACTGCTTTCATGCTTTAAAGTGGCTCTAATAAATTTTGGCATCAAAATAGTATTTTTACCTGCGGAGGTGGAGAAAGGCTGTGTAGCACTGCTTACGGAACTCCTGGTACTGTTCACTCTGCGTGCCTCCCATACCTTCCACCATCTCCTTATTCAACTTCATTGGTGGAGGTAGAGGCTTAGGGTCCCGACCCAAAATATAACCAAAGTCAATGTGAAATAGTTTACCTGTAGAAGAAGGAAAGGCAAACAGAATTACTTATTTCAACACTTCATATAGCACCAAATCTTACTGCAAAACTTGGAAAAAAATATCTTTAAGTGCAATCTCTAGAAGATGCTAAGCAGCTCTCAAAAAAATAGAATTCACTGTTTTCTGTAAGGTTTATAACCGTGTATATTGTATCCTCAGGTGCTGATTTGAAATTATGGGTTTAGAAAAGTAAAGCTGATTTCAAATTCATTAGGACTATGAACGAACAAGATGAGTTTTTTTTGCCTTTTTTTTTTTTTAAACATATGGAGTATATTCACAAAGACTGAATAAATGTGGAAACTGGTCAGCAGATATTATGTGTGCTCACAGCCAAGAAGGCCAAGCGTATCCTGGGCTGCTTTCTTTATAAAGAAAATTATTAGCATGATTGTCATCTAGACAGTCACACAAAGCACAGAACACACACAGTCTTTCTTCAGAATGAGCGAACTGAACAGCATTATAGACAGAGATTTGTTTCCCAAGGAGTATTTTAACCTGCAGCATCTGCATTCATTTCAATGTTTTCATAAGCTCAGGTGCTCAGCACTCTTGAAAACAAATGGAACAGAGTATTTTCCAATTAGTCACCCCTCTTTGACCATTTCATTGACTAATAATGTTCTATCATCAAAGAAGTCTGCTTGAGATCTGTTATAAGCACTCTTCTTCAACCCACGAAACAAACTCCATCACAGTCCTTTTCTAAGAGAGATCACAAGGATGCCTAATAAGCAAAGTATTTGCTAGTTGATAAATGGCACAACCATTACATCTTGCATACCTAATTGTGCTTAAACCCCCCCTTCCTTCAATAGTTTTTTTCAAGCTGTTACAGAAGGTACTTTTAGAGCTCATTTTTGCACAGTAAGTTTTTGAAGTAGGCACACTGATATACATATGACCCCCACCATTAAGCTGCAAAAAATGTTTAATTAAGAAGTTTGGGGGGGCTGTCTTCTGTTCACTTATTCAAACCTGTCACCTTGAAGAGTCAAGAGATAACATTTTGAATAAAACAATAACTCTTGTGGC
>VZSZ01002574.1:14769-39125 GCA_013398815.1 Ibidorhyncha struthersii | reverse complement strand
AAAACCCACCCAAAAAAACCCTCCAAAAAAATCCCCCCCTCTACAAGAGACGTTTTTGTTCATTAAAACTTTGTGAAGTTCACGCAGCTACACACAAACTAGTTTTTCAGCTAAAACACCTGAATTTCCCTCCACCCTGAGGCATTGATTTCAATAGTTGGAGCAGCTTAATTTTCAAATCTTTCATTTCCTCTACTAGAGAAATCCTCTATTCATTCATAATCACTAGAATTACTCACTTTACCTGGTCTGTTACTAATCCATACAGACAGCACAAAAAATGACATTAAAAAAATAAAACAAGTTAGGGAGAATCAAAATGCATATCTGCTATTTTGATCTTTCAAGAAACAAGGTTTGTGCTGCAATCTAAAGAATGTACTGAATTAAGGCAGTATCTTCTACTACATTCTGTCCCTCAGCTGTGAATTTGTAATGAACAAGGCACTGTATACAGAGTCTGTTTCCTTCTTTGTTTTTAAAGAAGGCCTAAGAAAATATCTATAATCTCAACTGGAACTGAATGGTAGAGCCAGCTCAGTTAGGCTGATAATGAAACACTTGGATTTTTGCTGTACAGTGGTTTGGTTTCATCAGGAAGACAAGATTCATAGGGAATAGAAAATGCTGAAGTGAATCTGCTCTGACAGGTCTCACCTGACATTCCCACTTCTGGGACATATCACATCAATTTCTCCAAATAACATACAGGCCTGGAAAGCTCAGAGAACCATCTTGTTTAAAAGAAAGTCAAAACTGAGACAAGAATTTGCAGGGACATCTCAGTGAAGTCATCAAAATTATACCTCATTCCATATGACTACTGATAATTCTCGTCTAAACAGCTATTGTATTTGGAATAGCATACACAAAAAAGCAGAATTATTAGACAACTATTAAAATACAACTGGTATCCAATTAGTAGATCTTGAATTTACTGTCTAATAGTATGTTAAAAAAGCTACTACACATGAATGTAACCATTTGATGAAAAAATAAATGGTTTGATAAAGAACAATTAGGATACTTGGGGTTGGAGTCTACAACTTTTTTAATGCATCTTTTTTTTCAGCTTCGGACCAAGAGTTCTGAAAAGACCCTGCAATTATTATTTTAGCCAAGTTTAAGATAACACTGAAATGTTTCTTGGTCTTAGGTAAAGGCAGTCAAATGTTGCTGTATACTATGTCCATAATACTTTCAAAAAAAGGTAGCAACATTCAAGAAAATGCTTGTGGTTAACAATAAACAACTTACAGGTCCAGCTTTCAGTGTAAAAAATATGTCAGTGTAACACGGGACTGTAAAAGAAGCCAACTGAAAACGATACAAAACCCCTAGTGTTTATGAACAAGTCTGTGTTTAGGTGAAGTTAAGACTTCCATTACCTACAGATATATAAATGGCTCTTAAACTGACATCAAAACCACATACATGCATTGCATCTTGCTTCTAATGTCCTTAGACAGCAATTAATCTACTTGCTTTCTTATTCTTCAACTGCCACTTCATATTACTAATGGTTTAAACCTAACTTTGATTCATTGGATCAAATATTACCTTAGATGAGACAACATAACTTTACATTTAAAAATATATTCTAATCTACAATACTCAGTGGGTTATACTGAAAAAGAAAATAGAGCAAAACAGTACCAACACACTAGAAACTAAACAACTGCTGTTACAAAATTATACTGCTAAAAAGAATTACCTGTTTTTGTTAGCAAAAGGTTATCCAGATGTCTATCTCCAACTCCAAGGATGTAGGTAATTACACAATAACCAGCTGTAACAAGTAAGTTGTATATATCAATGTAAGTACCTTTTCTGGAGAGCAACAAGTTCAACACAATTAACAACAGCATATGACTTTATTTTAGTTGTTTTTCAAAAGTAATAAATATATCACAGAGACTGGGGGCAGGGGTGGTGCTGGCGAAGAATAATCAACATTATCAGCACTATGAAGAATATTTGAAGGAATAAATTAGAACTCTGAAGTTTATTCAGTACTGCCTGGATTTTAATTTCTTACTACACAATTACACGCCTAACACTAAAAGCCTAAATTCATTCAATATTGGGATTAAGATACTTCAAGGGAAGAGGAAGTATTTTGAGCAAAATGAATGTACACATTTTGAACTTAAGATAGTCTAAGACAACTGTAAACAAGCATGAGACGTTGTTATGAATCTGAATGTGTATGTGTATGTCAGCAGGATTCACAAGCTAAGCAGTAAGCCAGGCAGTGATAAATAAATCAGAACGAATGCAAACTTTCACCCACTAACCAGAACAGTTTGAAGCAGTTCTAAAGACTGCACCATCAAAAAGAGAAGGGGAAAGGAGAAGATACTGTGGAGGAACAACTGATTTTTTTTTTTTTGGTAGAATGAAGTTGGTTTTAATTTAACGGACTGCAAACGTGACATTTTAACATTGCCATCAGTTTACTGAACACTAACTACACTACCAATTCTTGTCATCCAAGTGGAACAAGAAAAACCCTGATGTTCTAAAAACAAATTAAAATTTTCTACTTCAAACACAGATGATTTATTACTGTATAAAAGCTTTACATCTCCCTGAATTATAAAGACCACAACTGAAGATGCAGAGAGGGCAGAGGTAAGATTATTGCTAGAAAGCAAAGAGTATTTAACATCTAGTCTCCTATAAGGGGTACAAAAAGAGGGCTGGGGAGAGGAATGGTGTATGAAATGCCAGGCTCAAAACTATACTTTTCACGGGGACTTTGACAGCAAGTACATGCATAGTTCCCCATCTGCAGTCATCTAAACCGATATGCCTTAAAACCTCATCTACCTTGTCCTTTATACTTCAGCTATGAAATTAGCAATTGTAGGAGTGTAACTTACCACAGCTCTTAACATATGTGTCCATTACCTCTGCACTTATTCCATGAGGGCCAGTGTCACTAGGTGCATGTTTTCTGAAGAAGTTCTGGAAGGGAATTCAGTCAACATATTTAGTCATTCCACATGATCTGAAATAGGAGCCTTCGAACTGCTAAAAAAAAGATTTAAATCACGACCATAAATGGCTCTTACTACAATGTGTTAAACTAACAACCACTCCCCAAAACCCTAGTGAAATCTAATTTAATTTTATATTGCTTTATTTATTTTGTCTGAATCATCACTTTCTTATACTCAACAGAAACAGACCTGAAGTTCAAACTGAAAAGCAGTTTTCTTTACACAGCTTCAGAAAATTAACAATGAATTGAAAAGTCACTAATTAATAACTAGGAGTGCAAAATACTTCCACAGGAAACTGTTTAGACCAGATCAACAAAAACTGAGACAGGACTAACAATCCAGATTAGTAACTACATTTGGAACACACACTTTTTCAAGGTTTAGGATCATTATATGTCTCCATATTCCTCAATACAAACAATCGCTACTGAGTATGAAAGGAAAAAAATCTAAGTCATGAAACGGAAACCAGTGCAAAAACAGTCAGAAGAAAACTGAATTTTTCTTGATTCAGACAAAAGCAAATTAAATCCAAGGCTAAGCACAAGTTTCTTCCAGTGAACAAACATAAACTTAAGCAAGCACTGTAAGATGAGCTTTGTAGGCATCTGGATGACATAAGAGACTAAAATCATGATAAAAAAATGAAGGGAATCTTAAAAAAAAGTAAGTAGGTACTGAAGTAAGGTACCTGCAGGCTATTTAAGAAAGTTTTGCTTGAAAAGTAGTCCTGTTGTAACATGTGTCAGTGTTTTAAGGCCTGGAGACAGCTTTAATTATCTTTGCTTACAGAGGAACAATCCCTTCTGAGATGTTAAAAAAGTTGACAGAGTAGAAAGAATCTATTAAATGAAATCCTGAAGCCAAATGTGGAAGGAAATTTTTAAATGGTTAACAGGGTACTAGAGAGATCTACTTTCACTGCTCCAAAATTCTACATGTTGTATGTAAAAAAAAACAAAAATCAAACAAAAAAAACGCAGACTTCAAACCATCCAAATGCTATACTGTATTGTGGAACAGAAATAATTCCAAAACATGAACTGCAATTTCCAGATTGTTGCTAGAAGGTAAGTAACACTGAAACATCAAAACATCTTTGCTTTCCTGCGGATCTGTATTACCAGCCAGTATTAGATTACTTGCTTTAAATCTTTTCAGAAATGAAACATTTTTTTAATGCTTATATACCGTGCCCATCTTTATTAAAACAGGTGTGACATTCAAAATGAACATTTACAAAAAGAATAAACCAAAATTTCACAACACCTAAAAACCTGTTCATTTAGCTTTTATTTCCTTGGCCTACGATGCCCAGCTATTTCATCGTGCTTTGGCACAGGAAATCTGGGCTCTATCATGTATTTTGCCATTGATCTGTGAAGTAATCTTAGATCACATTCTTTTGGCATCTTGCTTATTTAAATTAGCAGTTCTTCACAGAAAGAATTGCTCCTTATGTCTGCACAGCAACTAAAACAGTGGGGCACCTATTTTGGATTGGAATATGACTTTATAAGTAACTGCAAAATGACAATTTCAAACACATTTCTATTATATTATTTTATAAATAACATACCAAGGACTAGAATATGAATAGTAAATTTCCACAATTACAAAGGACTGCCAAGAAAACACTTTATAAACTGTATGATTATTGTATGTGTAGATGTAGGTTACCACAACCTTTACAGAATGGAAGGTTCAAAAAAAATTTATGCAACTTGATGATGGTCATTGTCTCACTAACAATAAGCATTTTTAAAAAATTATAAGCATTTGATATGCTCATTGGTTAAGCCATTGATACTGACAAATGATAAGCATCTTTCAATCTCCATATTTTAACAGTTTATAGTAGCTGGGAGCTAAGTGCTTTGACTCCCAGTTACTGAGCTATGAACAAACACAAACTTCAGTATCACCTACAAAAAAGGGAAAAAAGGTACTGTGACAAATTGAATCCAACATAAACATGCTGTGTTTTCATTAAAAAATTTATTAGATATATACCTTATATGGCAATTTGGTATGTTTTTACCTAACTATATTTATCTCAACCAGCTGAGCTGTGCTACCTAGCTTGTGTGCTATGCTTGAAATTAGCATGAATTTTGTGTGCCACTATTCAATTATGTGTCCCTATTCAATTCCATGACAGTTACAGAAACTTTGCTAAAAAAAAAAAAGGGATAAATAAATAAATAAATATCACACAGAATCTATACATCCATTATCGCAGGGAAACAGACTTCAGAAATTGGATGTACAAGCTATTTAGTTGTTCCATAAAAAAATAAAATAAAATCACTAAAACATACTTTGACAAAGTATCAAGCCAAAAGTATCGAGTGAACAACAGAAACCCTCTAAAATAAAACAGTACAGAAAAGTGTCATGCACCTACCATTTGTCATTACATTGCCAGAATTTCAGTATCACAACTATATTACACTTCAATTATTTAAATGGTCTTAATTCTAGGAAATGAGATACTCATGTGGTGATTTAAGTATATCTTTTTAAAATAAAACTTCTGCTGTAAATACGTTTACGTTTCAAGCTGTAATTTGTCATCTACAACAGATACAAAAATCAGTTGAGAGACTAAAGACTTCTGCACGAGATCTAAGCCTGCAGTTCATACTGCTTTATTAGAAGATGACTTAAAAATCCGCCATCGCGTACCTGTATACTTTCCTCAGTAGCAAGAACTTCTGCAACTGGTACTGACTGAATAAACTGCATGAAGCCTGTGAAAGAAAACAACAAAAAAGTCTCCAATGCACAGAACATTCAAGCTGCTCTAGAATCTATGGCTTTCTAAATATTTTTTCAGAATGTATCTAAAAGCAGAGCCAAGTTTAATTTTGTCTTTTTTTTTTCCCCTCCATTTCATGCAAAGATCTATAAATAGAAGTTTTTTGTCTGAGATCTCACAGCAAGCTAGCAGCAAAGATAACACTACTGATTGTCACATACTCCAAAATCCATATCTGGCTTCTTTTATGAAGATATTTGAATCACCTATGGAATACTGTGGTCACTCAGGTTGTTTACTTCCGTGACTTATATTACAAGATTTTCTTAAACCCTTGAGTTTGTTTTTTAGAGTGCTGTACTAAGCAAAACATGTCTCATCCAAACAGCGCGTCACAACAGTCTACAAAGAGAAGAAGACTCCTACCATACTGTTTTTTTAGGAAATAGAAGTATTCATACCATGTTTTGTACTAGTTGCCAGCACTTTATAGGGTGTCAGCTTCAAATCCAGATTCTCTTTTCTTAAGAGCTAGAAAAAAAAAAAAACACACACAAAAGATGAATGCAATAGAAAGGCAGCTTTTATTTCTAAAAGGAATGTATACTGGACATTGATCTCCACTGTTCTTCACTGAAATCAGTAATGAGTGAAGGCCTGTTTGCCTTTTTATTTTTTTATTTTTAAGTGTACACGGGCTCACTGCCTGTCTATAAATAAACAAAAAAAGCCACCTAAGATCTGAGAACCTGGAACATACTAGCAACATAAGCTGCATTAACAGTTTTCCAGTCTTGGTCTTGACAAGGCAAATCAAGAACATAGAAGGACAAGGATGTGGATTAATAATTCTTACCTTATCCATGAGTGAAATAATCTGAAGAATAAGTTGATCTTGACGCAAATCATCACCATGCTTAAAAATTACAGGATATTTGCCTCCATCTTCTGTCTTGAAGAATAACTGAGCAGGCATTAAGGCACTCTGGAAAAGGAAACATTCTACTAAGCTGGTGCACAGCAATGTTCATATTAACATGTCGTTACAGTGGAGTTCTAAATTATAAATCCTTGTTTACTGAACTGTAAATCACAAGTGAATTAAGCAAGTATCAGGTGACAGCGTTCACGCATCAAACTCAGTTACAAAAAGTCCTATTTGAATATCAAAGGTGTGGCAGTGAGCATCAGAACTCTTTTCATGTTCCTCAAGTTTGGTAGAAAAGAAGCAATTCTAAAGCTTCTAAAAGCAGTTACTAACTGTTTGAGACTCCACAGTTAGAACATACCATTTCCAGTTACCAAAAGTGTGACCTAGACCTGTTTTTAAAATACCTTAAGGCTTTCCTTATTTTTAGCAAGGAGTGTGAAAGATGCATTCCCCCCCAGCACCCCTCCCCCTGTAGCTGAGGAGGAAAGGACAGAAGGATTCAAACTTTGTTTGTATGCATGTAATTCCAGTCAACCTAGAAGCGCTATGCAAAAGGTCACAACAAAACAAATTTAACCTGACCAGATCAAAAAGAGACACAATTATAGGATAAACATCAAAGAAATGCTAGAGGCAAGACATCTTGAACAATTAATTGCTCCCTTAACCTATTTAGCAAAAGCAAAAACGCCTTTTTACATTGTTTGAGAAAGCCAATTTAATTGTTTGCAATTTCTCTGCATAAAAAGGGTTGAAGGGGATCAATTACCTACATGAATGATTTCATCTATTGCCACTGACCAAGTCACTTCCCTCAAAACCAAACCACAAAAATTAATCAAGGATACAGAGATTAATATTTGAGCAATTACATTACATTTTCACATGCAATGAATGTTTCAAAATTAAGTTTCATAAACAAAGGAAAAATGATTCTTTAAATAGTTCTACAAAAGCCACCAAGTCATGTTCAAGAGCACCAAAAATTAGTCATTCTTACCCCTTTGGATTTGTTTGGTTTTTATCCCATAGCACAGAATGAGAGACGAAATGGAAATCTGTAACCTTTCAGAATCATGAGAACCCAAACCATATCTGATTTTGAAACAATAGTCATATTTTTGGTCCTGAATTTTCTACATTGCTACAGAACACCAATATGTAGAAGACTATCTGACTTGATTTTGTCCTGATCAAATTATTATTATTCACGATAGGAAATGTTTGGTTGCTGTTCCAGCAGACTTTTTGTCAACATACTTCTCCTTAGATCATATTCATGCCAGAATTTGACTCAGGTTTGCAACACCTTGTTTTCATGACAAAATCTCTCCAATGTTGCCTCCAACCTGCGTTGCAAGAGCATGGATTTGAAGCGTACTCTTCAAACAGACTAACTGGCATATAAAGAAGCAAGCCAAAGCTAGGAAACCAAGGGATATGGTAGAAAACTGTGGAAAAAAGTTGATCTCTGATTTTAAGTAAACACAAATTATATCACAGGCAACAAGCAGCCTGTCAAAGTTTGAAACTACTGGGTATAATACATTTATGACCTAGCAGAGATGACGGATTAACACTGGCTGCCACAGCAGCTTGAACGTTTTTTAACTGGCAGACACTGTCTTCTGGACATACGCCTGACTGGTAAAGCACAATTTGGTCAACTTAAAATTAGATCACAGTCACCTATATGAGTTGAAAGCAAATTTATAGAGGCCCTACATCACTGGACACAGGCAATAACTTACATTCCAAGTAGTATAGGAAGCAAAATAACTGCAGCTCTTTCAACAGTGTATTGACTGTTTAGTAACTAGATTAAGGAATGGCTATATGATCACAAGCAACTGCTATGGATTGGTTTAAGGAGCCCAAGGATACAGGATCTACCTGCCAATCTACTGCAACAGAATGAAACGGACCACCTTATTTCTTTCCAGTCTCTAATAATTTAAGTTTTATTTTGCAATGGAATAGATGCATACCTCTAGCTGAGATGCAGTGTACCTGACTTGATCTGTATGATTTTGATCATAAGTGGCACTCCTGTTGAACACAGTCTAAGGTTAGGAGAAATTCTGAACTAGGAAGGATGCCTTCAGCTTGAGGATTTCCTAAACTTTATAAACTATCAGTCTTATAAAAGCTGTTTTGAAGTTTGTATGTCAACTTGAAAACAGTTTCACAAAGAAAATAAAGAGTTGTTTAACTTTATGAGCACGTTACAGTTACATTTTGTCTCAACTATCTATGTCAGCCCCTTTAAATCTTTCAATTGATTTTTTTAACCTCAGTGCTCATAAGAGCTGTTTGTATTTCAGCTACTCAGGAGATCCCGTTTACCTTGAAGAGCGTGGCTTTTTCAGGGATTATTCCTTTAATTTTCACCTGAGGTTCCAGAGGAAGTGGAATAAGTTCCATATCTGCTAAATTCATCTTTTCATTATCTGCTAGCAAAGCCTGAAGCCTCTCATTCTAAAAAGAATAAAAGAATTAAAAACTTGTTTAATAAAAATAGCAAACAATAAAACACATACTAGGTATATATGAACAGTTAAAAAGTACTTAACAAAGGATATATTAAAATACCCAATTTATTAAATTCTTTACTCTTCCAAAGAATCAACATTTCACACTTAAAATCCAGTGAAATAAGGATTCTCTGTTTGCAGTAATCTCAATAAGGAAACAGATATTCTATCTAATCTGAGTGTAGTCAAGTGATTTTGTAATTGACCGACATAACAGTCTTACAAAAATTTATTTCTAAATTGCCTGAAGAAGTAGTAGGATGATTTGTTTTCTATCCAAGTATCAAAAGTTAGTTCTGTTTCAGAAACTTGATTCAAGTCCTTAGCTCTGATCCTTTATATCCCTGAACTCAAGGAGATCCCCTGTCACCAATGAACCAAATTGCCAATAGCTTGCACAGATCTGATTTCAGGGCTCGCTCCACATTCCTATATCTGTAGTTACCAGAAATACAATACCAGTCAATTTTCTACTACTTTACATTTGGTGTCCTACATAATAAGGGTCGAATACATAAAAGTCTTTAGTCTTTTCCCCTGCTGAATATAACAGGCATAAACACAGAGACACAGCAAGGTAGCCCACTACTGATAGGAATACTTCCAGTGGTTAATTGCTACTAGCTAGATTTTAATCCAAAAATCAAAGCCATGTTTCTTATTTTTACAGAAATATCACGGCAATTATAAAAGAACATTTGACAGAATGCCATCCATGTATTGAACAAGCAGAAAATACATTCTTATGAATTCTTTTAGCAATTACACTGTTATTACTGATACACAGAACATTCACAACATTTCATAAAATGATGCAATGCTTAAATGCTTCATTTTCCTGCACAAATATACCCCACAGATTTAAAGAAAGAAGGTAACAAAAATTATTACACTGAAAAGTCCATGTTTAAAAGCACTAATGTGTGTCAGAGAAAAAGAAAATACATGAGTAGAACTCTTTGGTGTTCTCGCTTCCTCCCCATACCCATCTGTCAAGTTCACTTAAAATATTTTAACTAAGAAGGACAAAGCTTTTTAAAACGCACCTATGACAGAAATACTTTTCCTCAAGACGCAACAGAATGCAAAGTTCTGCTAAACACACACCTTATGAATGAAAAGTTTTGTTGCTCTTGGAACAAACAAACTCTTACTGCTAATAAAATTTCAGTATCTATCCTGGCATAATTCTTACACCACAGTAACCTCTGTTCCCTTCCCATGTCCCCCACAACTTGTTCACTGCAACTATTCAATTATTCTCATATCTCCCTTTTGCCAAAGCATCCCAAGATTTTTCTCAAGGGCCTCTTCTGTTTTTCGTCTACAAACTTTCAGAACACTTTGGAACTCTGACCCATCTAAACCTCCCCAAAGTTTGTTTAAAGTTAGCCAAAATTATTACAGGACAGATGGACATCTGTTCTAAATCTCAGTCCTAAGAATTTCTAGTGAAGAGCTAACATTCCTATTGTCAAATTCTAGCCAGAGATAAGTTTTCCAATCCCCTAGTTACCTTTTTCTTACGATTCCCACTTTCACGCTGCACTGCTTTCATTACATGAACCAGTCGATCTACAAACGTCTGCTGGGCTGCCAACAATGAACGCATAACTCTGACAGACTTATCACCCTAAGTGAATTAAAAGAAACAAAATTAGTTCTTTGTTCTGTAATTATTTTATCTAGAAATTATTCTTTTATTCTTAGACCTTTGGGCTTTTAAGAGGTAAATGAATAATGATCAATTTCCTGTCAATTTGAAAGGTATTTTTTGTAAAACACAATCAGAATCACTGTAGCTGGCAATCAATTATCTGACCTACCAATGCACTTCAGTTTGCATCAACAATTTCAGTGGTGAACAGCCATGCATGACAAAGCTATTCACATAGCCAAAGTTAGTAAGGATAAGTACATGGAATATTCTTATGAAGCGTAAGAGTCAGATTTGAGTAACAACCTAAAATGGGAATTAATATGAAGTGTGAGATACACTAAAATCAGCAAAGACTGCACATCTGCTATCAATTATGGACCACAATTCACAAAAGGTTTTTTTTTCCCCAATGCTCCAGCACCCTCTGCTGCTGATACACAGAACAACACTGCTTGTGAATTCAGAAGATAGGTCTCCAGTCTCAATTTCCACTGCAAGGGCAAATGATTCCAATAAAGAAGTAGTAAATAACATAGACTGATTACACAAGGCAGAGGATTTTAGAACCAGCATGTTACTAACAGGAACAAACAATAAAACAAAGGAAAAAGGTCTCAATAATCGTTCTTTCCTTTTTCTGTAGTTTCTTTGGTTTGCCACAAACTCAAAATTCAAGCAGAAGTGGAAGCTTTTTTAAAATTTCAACATATACAACATGAAAAACTGTCCTCCTTCTAGACACCTGTGCCCATTTAAAAGACAACTATCCCAAATCACTACGTATTTCCTTACACAGGAGGCATTACCTTCAGCAAAGCCTGACTAAATCTTCGCATCACATTTAAGTACATTTCATGAGTCTTTGGGTCCCTCTGCTGAGTGTCTTGGTCTTCACACTCCACTATTACATACCTGAAGGATAAAAACAACAGAAGTTATGCTGTACTGTGGTGCTATACAATTTGAGTGAAATACAGCAGCCCTGTATTATAGGCCTGGAACTAAAAATAAAGTGGATCTTTGAATGAGGTATCAACCAACAGGAGAACTCGTCAAAATTGCCCAGTCAAATTCCCACTTGGATCAGGAGAGTCTATCAAAGCTTTTGAGGTCTTTCACTTACAGTGAAGTGGCATCAATCAAACAGGACAAGTCAGAAGTCCAAATCAGATGAACACTGCAACAAAGCAGTACACATAGAAGGAGTGGGCATTCCACTGTGCTACTACCCTGTACGTAACATAGCAGCTGCAAACTTGCTATTCAAGTATACCTGCAAAAACAAGAAGAATCTCACCCTACATGTCCCCTGCTGTAACGTTAGCGATGGTAGAAGAAACCGTATTGGTCCTGAAGCAGCTCTGCAAAGTCGACGTTCCAAAATAAGTATTAATTTCCAAAATTTGAGTACGCGATTCAAACAGTACAATTTGGTACAGTACATGTGGAACAGTTATAATGAAAATGTAATCTGTTATGTTAAGTAGTTGTTTGGAAAGCTTTTGTGCTTATTTATATTCACAGCACTGACAAGCACAAAAGCAGTTACACACAGAAGGTCTTCTGTTGACCAACATATGTCCTAGTATTACTCAGTAAAAACATATAACCCCACTATTAAAAAATTTTCGAATACTGCATTTGAATTCAAAAGTGACTACACACATTCAACAAACACAACCGGACTTTAAGCTGACAGCTAGAATTATCCCTTCCTTATGCACTTGTGCAGAATCTCTTTGCAACTCAGTGATTATAGAACAAGATTAGAGGACTGTCACTTGCAGCTGATCAGATTTGACTAGTCTTATTTATAAATACACAACATATTATATACATTAAAATAAGGTATATGTAACTTATTCCATTAATATTATCTCAATGAAATCTACAACTAAAAGATTATTCTAGGATTCCAGAGGGCTGGAGCACCTCTCCTATGAGGACAGGCTGAGAGAGCTGGGGTTGTTCAGCCTGGAGAAGAGAAGGTTCCAGGGAGACCTTATAGTCTCTTCCAGTACCTAAAGGGGGCCTACAGGAAAGACAGGGAGGGACTCTTTCTCAGGGAGTGTAGAGATAGGATAAGAATTAACAGTTTTAATCTGAAAGAGAGGAGATTTAGATTAGGTTTTAGGAAGAAATTCTTTACTGTCAGAGTGGTGAGACACTGGCCCAGGTTGCCCAGAGAAGCTGTGGCTGCCCCATCCCTGGAGGTGTTCAAGGCCAGGTTGGACGGGGCTTTGAGCAACCTGGGCTGGGGGGAGGTGTCCCTTCCCAGGGCAGGGGGGTTGGAACCAGGTGATCTTTAGTATCCCTTCCAACCCAAATCAGTCTATGATTCTATGACTTTACTACTATATTGGTCTATACCATTCCCCCACTCAAATGACAAAATCAGATTGCAGTAATATGTGTACTAAAAAGAGCCCATCTTTACAAAGTCTGTGCACCAAAACTTCAAGGAAAGCAGGAAGTAATAAATTGAAACATGCCATTTTCATCTGCGTTTGTTAAAAAGCCCTAGACAGTTTCTCAAAGCTTTCTTGAAACAGGAGTAAAAGTAATGCTTCATACTTAGACAGGAGTCTCATGCATCTGAAAAGCAGACAGAAAAAAGCAGCACTGAATTCTGTAGCTGCTGTTAAAGTCTAAGGACAGGATAGCTTTACAGTGACAAGTGACCGAGCATGAGCTTTGATTTTCAAGGGTTATTGTTCTTTTTCCATTGATTATTTTAGGTGCATGCTGTGTCTGGATAGTTGAAACGCGCAATTGATCAGCAGCCAAGACGATTTATGGCTACGTCAGCTCAAACAGTGGCTGCAACATTTGTATTTGTCACTGAGAAATTGAGATGTCTGGAAAGAAAACAAAGAATAAATTGACTGGGGTTCTTTGTTTGGGGGGGGTGTGTGTTTGGTTTTGTTTTGGGTTTTTTTGAGGGTTTGGTTTTGGTTTTGTTTCTTTTTTTTTTAAAGTCGTAAGACAAAAACTTCAGAGTTCTGGATGTTTGAACTTTCTGGGTAGACTGAATGTCTGAAATGTTGCCAAAATCTAAGTGCACAGGTTCTATCAATGTGATAGAAATAAGCTAACCTACTAACACTTACCTTAAATGAAGAATATTTGATTAGGTCAAGCATTTGGCCTCTACCCACATCAATCAGGCTTGCAATTGTTTTAATCATTTAAATTTAATAGCCCTTTTTTCTGAAGCCAAACCTTATCTTTGGCCACTGCAATAGAAGTACGTACACTAAGGAACCGTAGTTAAGTCATGCACTTCCCTATTTTAAATTCAAGCTACTGAAAAAGCAACAAAATAAAACTTAAGACATCTACAAATGGAATCACTCTAAGGGTAGGTTAGGAATTCTTGTAAGAATTTTTTAAGAAGAGTTTCGTAGGTTACATCAAATAGCACTGTCTGTTCCTAATTCACAGCCTATATGTAGTTAATATTCATATAATATTAACATATGATAATATGTATTAGTATTTTCAATTGTTAGATACATCTACAAAGGATACAAATGAGAATCATTTGACTTAAATTTAGCCATGTAAAAAGCGTCTAAGCTCTTTATTTTAAAATATGTGTGTATATACAAGTAAATAGCTGTATGTGTTGTGTATATATATACACTTTCAGAGTACAGCTTTATTCATCTCAGCTTTCTTCAAGTAAGATAATTCTATCTGCAAATGCTTACTCAGAAGGCATGCAGATGACTAGTTTAGGCATCCAATTTAATTCTTAAGCCACTGAGGTGAGACAAGATCCTTTGCACAGTAATCTCACCTCTCCACTACCTAGATGAACCATTCACAACTAAAGTTTCCCCTTAAGAAAGCAGGCATCCGCAATGACAGAAATTAATATTCTCAAGTTCTTAAGACAGGTCACCTGTTGCTGTGCAACCTTCTGGGCACTGTAGCTTTGATTTCAATTAGACATTGATACAGTATGAATAAATAGTTTCTAACATACCAGTATAAGTAGTTTGCCAATGTAGAATTTTTGCATGCTCGTGATATCAAGAAAGTGCAAAGGTCTTGCTGCAAGGGATTTAAGAAAAACAAAATTAAGTTATAAAGAAATCTCAGCTCTTCAGAGAGAGATGAAGTTACAAAAAAAACCCAAATAATTGCAAGGAGTTTTGAGAGATACACTCCATTCTAAAAGCTGAATCCAATCCAACCTAATATTTAAATTATATTAGTTTTAATATTACTCCAAACTAATCCAGCAACAACACAACAAGTAAAACCAGGTCTGCTACTACAGTAATGTATTTTCCAATGTGTCAGAAGTACATGATGTTCTCCAACAATAAATCTTTAATGTAAAGTTTCTATTTACAGTATTACGCTTTCCTCCTATGCAATTATCCCTTGCTGTAAGATTCAACCTCAAAAAGGATGTTTTGCATCCAGAAGATCTGAAACTCATTAAGATGTTCTACTTTTTAACATACAGAACAAATCTGTAGAGGATACAGTGTATTTAGTTGCTTTTTCAAGGTTTAATATTCCAACTAAAAAGAAATCTGTATTATCTTCACTGATATGTTCACCTTGAGGCTTATTTTCTATACAGGACTAAGACCCAAAAAGGAAGATTTGCAACACGGAATGGATCTTTAGTTCAAAGACCAATTAGCCACACATCAGAATAAAATCAGATTCCCTCAAACTGTCTTTTCCTTGTATCCTTGCCTCCCCCTTCAGTCTCATTCTTATTACTATTCTACTTGTGGCATAAATTGAGTGTAATCTTTGGCAGATATAAATCAACACACTGTCTCAGGTGCAAAAAGATGACACCCATGCCAAGGAATGTGGCTACAGGAATTACAGACTGCAGAGATTAAAACATTTGGATAACTGCTTTCCATTAAAAAGCAATTGTCAGCATTAGTCAGCACATGATAGCCTTTGCAGTAGTGTTCTCCTTTAAAGGAGAGTAATTTTACAAAGAATTCAATACCCAGTCCCACAATTTTGGATAGTGTGTCCACTTACATAAATAGATGGCCCGTAAAAAAAAAAAAAAAAAGATCAGTTAAGCTATTGCTATTTTCTTAGTATTTAGTTTACTTTTATAGTCTCTGAGCACTTTAAGTATGCAGCAAGATCCAGAAGAAAGACTCAAATATTCACAAACAAAAACTAAAACCAGTACTAAGTCACTAAAAAGCCTCAGGTATCAAAAATGCAAGGTATTTGACTCACATCAAGGTTTTCGTTGTCTGCCAGCTCCTTTGTCTTAGATGTAAGAGGTGGTGAGGAAACAGGTGGAATAGGACTCATGATCTGGGAACTACATAGAGGAAAGCATGTAAATGGCATGGTTCAAAGTTCTTGTTTGGGGGCATGCATGGAAATAACAATGTATTTCACTTCTGCAGCATAGTAAATTCAGAAAACTAGACAGAAGTATCTTTGAAGATAGTGCCCCATCCCGGTTTCAGAACAAACTGTATGAACAGCACCTTTGACAGCTGCAGTTCCTGAAAACAGCAGCAATCTGTGCCTGGATAGCTACACAGTTTATGGTTGTGAAGGACAGTCACTTACATCAAACTTCGCATTTTGTTCCATCTTTCATAAAAAATAAGCAGACATAATAGGAATTTAGCAAATCCACATTTTCAGGATAAGCTGGTTTTTAAACATTCTTAAAATGAATTGCTAATACAGAACACCTGCAACCACTCATCTCTGGAATGCGATTACACATAACAGAGTAGAAAAACCCAGTGCTTGCAAGGCAAAATTACCAGACAGTAAACTCACCTGAAAGGAAGTAATCACATAGCTCTACTAATGTATAAGTACCATTACAGCCTCAAAATACACCATACATCCCAGCATAGCCACTGCATAGCTTAGCAGCAAGATCCATGAAAAGCAGTATACTTGTAATATTAAGAGTATACCCTCGTGACACAAATTGATTAGACACTGAAGCTTAAGATTAAAAATCCTGGAAGTTTGTATTAAATATTCACAGGAGACTTCAGTTAATCAAGTTTGTTTGCACCTTGCCTAATACGATATTAATTAGATATTTCAGCCTTTCTTTTGGATTCTTACAAGAATAGGAAATATGCTCCTCCAGCTCCTTTACATTCACAGGACTCTCCCTACACTTTTTTTGCAGAAGCAGGAAGAAATTTCTTCCCGTTTCACACAGATTGGACTTCTAGATCTATATTCTTTGATGAAAGTGGAGCCTCATACAATAACTTCACTGAAGACATCCTAACTTTTGCAAGGGCAGAAGGAAGCAATGACGGTGTTTTTCCTGCTTTCCAGAAGCTGTCTTCCTTTCATGCAGTAACGTCAAAGGTAACAACTTCAAGATTAAGAATGTTTTCTCTGTAAACTATCTGTAGTCAGAAAATAAATTCTACGAAAGCACAGGGGTTATTTTTTTTTTTTTTATTTTTATGTCATCACTTCAGATTATACAATACAATGTTGAATATGCAATGGTCCCCAAAAAAGAGAAAGAACTTGAGGGCTTACAATGTCACATGTTTCTGCTTTTTTACTGGAAATCTAAGCTTCTTACCTGTCTATTTCTGCACCACTAGTTCCAGATGTTGTCATACTTTCTGACATTGAACCTTGACTGTCCCTCTTGCTAGGTTCCAATCCATTCTTTATGTCATCAAAGTTTTCGTATTTCAATGCCTGGACTAACTGTAGCAGGTACATCAGCAAATCCTCATGGAGGAAAAAAATGAAAATTAATTGAGGGGGTCAGTCAAAGCTGACTAGGACTCCATGTTTTCAAAATTCTAATGTATCTGTAGAAAAGCTTACTCAGGATTTAGTGACCTATAAAGAAACGGAAATTGGGGTCTCCCTAGCAAGCAATATGCAATAGAAAAACTGGTGTAGGATGGACTCCAAAAAGATGCTAAGTTATCATACTACTAATTTTTTGTTACTCAGGTAAATATATAAGTGTAATTACTACTTTAAACTTCTCTTTAGTTAAGCTGCCCTACGTGCTTCCAGCATCCACAAAAAAAAACTTTCAATTTGTGGCTTCCAAGAAGAAAATTCAAGCATAAAATTTGGGCCACGGTACCAGGAATTCAGGTTGTCTCCCCTCTTACACATTTTTTCTCTTTTTCTTGATCCCTTGTGTAGCTGGAGATCCCCCCCAAAAAAAACAACCCACGTATCTGATCTATTTTAGATTGAAGAACAGAATTTTAACCACTTCCTGTTTATAATGACTTTGTTCCCTCTACTATTCAACCTGCTCTGCTTAGTTGCCTTCAAATAATTCGTAAAAGGTACGTTTTTAAAGTCGAAGCATTATGACCTCAGCTATTCAAGTGGGCTTGAAAACATTTGATACATTTATGCTCCCTATTTTAAACTCTATTGATTGCCAAGGATTCTAGAGTTAGAGTAATACATTCAAAGTATTTTTTTACTGTCAAAATAAAATAAAATATATAAATAATTAAAATTTAACATATCAGCATCTAGTAAGTGGGCTCTACTCAGAAATCACAGCTCATCATATTCTAATCAGTATACAATTAGAATACACCTTATTTCCACAGATGCTTTTCTACTCTCTTTAGCAAAAGAGTATGATAATACACTGCCTTAATTTACTAGGTGGATTTGCTGGAATTCTTCTAGTAGACTATTTAAACTCACAGCCCTTCTATGCAGGTTAACATACAAAATTTATCACTGGCTCCTGGGGAGAACATATGGTTGTTTCACCTTGTTTGATAAAAACAGTTACCACTGGTTGTTCACACTAAGACAATTATCAGTGAGCACCACTTAATAATGTAAAGACTTTGCTACATAAAGAGCTTATAGTAAATAGCATCACAGTGAATTTCTTTTTTTTTTTTAGTTTTCTACGACTATTATTCACTTAAATGCCTTAAAAGGCAACAAACATTTCAAGTACCCAATGACACTAAAAATACTGAGACCAGCTGACTTTCACATGTACTCACAGACCAATGAATACCTCATCATCAGCCTGCTGAAGCCTGGCAACGGCATAGCGCCGAACCGTTGGGTTGGTGAAGTGAGATGACAAAAGCTCTAGAGAGTCTTCCACATCCATGGGCTTCCACTTTCCCAGTAGCTCCAGTGCTTGCTTTGCCTCTTGTGGTAGGTCCCAGTTGACACATTTCAAAAATTTTGTCAAGGCCTAAATAGAAAGAGATTGGACAATTGATCACTGAAAAGCCAGGCTAAACATACCATTTCAGAAATCAATGTTTCTTATTAAGGTAGAACTAGATTCAGACTGTATTTACATCAGCACAGGTCTAAGGAACCTTACTGATGTAAATGACAATAGGATATTGGATTGTTTTAATATGCCCTAAAAAAACTGCAGCTGGGTTATCTTCTAAGTAAAATGTAAAGTCAATGGTTACTGCTCTACCACAATTACCACTACATAAAAAATCCCCACTGCTGGATGATTATTTAGTTATTTAATTTCTTTGGGGTTTTGGTGTGCTAATACTTATTCCGGTAATGCTAACCCTGGTCTAAAAGGGGATGAAGGAGCTCCTCTTTAATAACTTTTCTTTGCTGAAGACAAAATTGACAATATTAGTACTTCAAGCTGACAGTCAGTGTTCGTAGAATGACTGCTGTAGTAATAGTCAGTTTATATGATATAAGCGGGAAAATTACAGTCACCAATTTTTAAGTCAGTAACATTGTAGAAAAAGTGAAAATAATCTTGACTAGCTTCTAAAGGCACTGAAGCTCTGTATCTCTGCAAGGACAGAACATTGTAGAACGAGTGCCAGATGAAGCACCTCTTGGATTAATAAATCCTCTCAAACAATTCAACTTACCTTCTCCTGATTAGTAAGGTAATATCTGAATTTCCAAACTAGATCCTGTTCCTCATACGTTAGCTGCTTTGTTGGTGGATAACTCACTATGATCTATTAGATAC
Organism: Ibidorhyncha struthersii; assembly: GCA_013398815.1. Taxonomy (NCBI): domain Eukaryota; kingdom Metazoa; phylum Chordata; class Aves; order Charadriiformes; family Charadriidae; genus Ibidorhyncha; species Ibidorhyncha struthersii. The sequence continues at coordinate 19,257 of VZSZ01002574.1, read as the reverse complement.
ATAGTCAGAAAGTAAGGTTAAAAACATCAACAGACATAATCAACAAGTTAACAGACTACACTGTGACAAAGCACCACACTGACAACACATAAAAATAGCTAGGGAAAAAAAAAAACAACAACTTTCCAACAACATGAAGTTCTCATGTTATTATGGTTATGCTCCTCAGTTATGTGGTTAACAGAACTGCCAGTGTAGGCAAATATACATAGTTACTTTAAGACTACCATTAATACCTACATCACATGCACACGATATGCATTCCCCCCAAAACCATTTTAGAGAAGAATGAGCAAGTACCTTCTGCTCCTTTCTGAAAGTGGGACCCATTGAACTAAGCACTTATAAGAAGCACTTAATGACATTTCTTTATTAATGACTTCCTTTAAACTGAAATGAACTGTATTTTCCTTAAAGTGTCACCATATATTAACACCAATCTATCTAATAAAACTGAATTTAGCGATCATGTGACTGACTTACATTAAGCTGATCTCGTGTAGCTGCATTAGGCTTCAGATCATGATCAGAAGGTCCACTTCTTAAACTTCGAGCAAGCTTGTGATGTTTGCTTTCTACTAAGTTCTCCTAAACACAGAGGGTAAGTCAGTATTTATAAATATTTAAACTCCAGACAAAATTTCTATTGAAATGAAACCACCTAGCAAAGACTCACCAGTATCTTGAACAACGCATGACAACTAAAATTCACATCTAAAATCAGAGTATTCTGGATTTTTTTGTTGTTGTTGTTTTGGAAGAAACTCCTTCAATAATATGTGGAGGGTTGTTGGGGATTTTGAGTTTTTGTTTCCTTTTTTTACTTCACACAGTTTACAAACCCTATCTTGCCTTTTGGTGAATTGCTGCAAAACGCAAGCGAGTCAACACATCTGTGATTTAGACAGCACTCAAATGTGCTAGCCGCTTTATAAACATTTCTAGGACGTTTGCAGTATAAAGCTTTGTATGCAAGAAAAACTTCTCAAAAAGTTTTCCCACTGTTAATACCATGTTAGCAACAGTAGGAGCCACAATAGGAGCCACAGTGTCAATGAGATTTCAGCAGCCAAGGCAGTTTTCAGCATTGTCAGACTTGCTCTTGCAGTGTTAGATTACACAGTGCTCAAACAGTGTTGCCAGTAGAAGCCCACTTACATTAAGGTTCCCAAAGCTGCCAATACCAGTCCCACTGAATTGGCATCCACAATAATGGAAATCTTTTCTAGAACTGTACTTAGGCACTGTCTACATGAAAGACAACATACAAGAGAGTGTAGGGAGAAAATATTTTAACAGATGAAGTCACCAAGAGTTACTGAACCTTCCTCTAAATTTCTTTTCCTCAGCTCTCTCTTACCTTATATTCCCACCCCCGATCTCTTTTGCCAACAATCCCCCTTCTCTGTTTTCCTACACCTCAGAAGCAAGCACATTAGGTATGGAAAGGAGGAGATGAACATAAGCATTAAATCAATTCTTGTATTTTAATCTAGCAGCAGTAGGAAAAAAAAAAAATTACAAGTCAAACGCGCTGATACTTTTAAAGTGGTAAAATACATCTTTCCACTGGAATTTTAAAATACTGAAGGCAGCAATATAGGCAAGCTTTCACTTCCATTTATGAAAACTTCAACAAAAATACAATCATATGGATTGCATTGCATGGAGCATGCTTACCATAGACATCTGGGGATCTGGAATCTTAACAATTTCAGAACTTGTTAAAATTGGAGATGACTCATCACCATCCTGAATGACAAAAGGTTAAAGGCATATTAAAGATCTCAAGTTTTAGGAAAAGACGACAACATTTCATATTAATGTATTGTGAATTATACCACAGTGAAAAAATGACGCAACTGCACCTTGCTGACATTTGATAGTTATAAAGGGGAAAACAGAAGATAAGAAATGGATTATTTTTCTTGTCAGTTTTTGCCAGGTGATAAGCAAGGTGGCAAGATAGATGAAAGTTCATCTGAGGAGACAAAGCTTGGCAACCCACTACCATGATGGCACACAGATGACTGGAAAAATTTGCCACTATCATCACGTATGTCCTCTGGAAGCACAAAGAGAAACGAAATCAGGGTCCACATTGTCACCAAAAATGTATCATTTCCTAGAAATAACAACCATCTTGCAGAAAATACCTCCTAATAGTTCAACACAGATGGATTTAGGAAGATATGTGTGTGCCTATCTACCACGGCTTCCACATGGAGCATGCCAGTCTCTTCTAGAAGTTCATGCTGTGCTGCTCTGGAGCAGTAGGACAGGACCCTGCTAGTCTTCCTTAGAGGAGTCTAACCTGCTGCTGCATAAATACGGGAAGGGAGAAGCTAAAAGTTTCCTGTTTGAACGAAGCAGAACAAAAAAATACAAAGCCTGCCACCACATGACAAAAACAGCAAATCTGTTTCCCTCTTCCAGTCACACCCAGCTGTTTGGTTTTGTTTTTTCTACCTTAGAAGTGTAACTAAGCATTGATTGACACAATCTAATGAAGAACATTTCATTTAAAGACAGAATGAAACAGTAAAAGAGAAGAAACAAAACGCCAGCATAATATGTGCTATGCTATATTTATACTTTGTTTTCATTTATTTCAGAGTAAATTTCAGCTCTGAATAAAGTTTTTTTGACATATCAACATTTCCCTCAATAATGTAAGTTTTGAGATTAGTTGCTCGGGTTTGCTTCTACCCCCACTCTCCTTTTTATTTTTTCCTCCTGCTTTTCCAATCACATATGCCTCTTGGGATAACTTTGCTTTTATACTTTTCAGTTTTTTCTTTAAAAGAAGTGAGTGCCTTGTAGATGACTGACCAATTTCCATCTTCTAATTCGTTATCTTCCTAATGAAAACCATAGTAGGGCTTCAATCAGACTTGACCTTTATAAAACAACCAAAGGATTACCAATGCCCCAGTGACATACAAGTTTCCACTCCGTTTAGATCCTTCACGTAAAAGCGCTGTAGGAAAAACCTGACATAGGAGTGGATTCACTAGCAACTAATAAATGTTAAAACTGTTACCAAGGCATTATAACATCCATACCCCATGTGGATTCTCTAGGGATAAGCAGTAATAACACCCATTCTACTTCATCTTTCTCTCAGTGAAAATATTCACATAAAATAGCTGTAAAAGCAGAGTCTGACAAAGCTTTTAGACTGCTAAAATGGAGCACCTACCCCACAATCAAAAGCCTATGACAGCTATTACCAACTCAGAATTTACTAGGACGAGAATGACAAAAGCCTGAAATTTGCTTACTTACAAAACTAAAATAAAAAATGCACAGAGCCTTCCAGTGACTAGTGTCAAAATGTTTATAACACCCTTTAAAACCAATATTGGGGATTTTTTCCAGGACCATTGTTAAAAGAATGATTTCTAATCTTATTGGTGACGTGTCTTTTTTTAACCTTTTGAAAAAAATATTATAATGACGGTTCTTTAAACTCTGCTTCTCAAATGCAGTTAGATTATGCTGAAAAGTCAACCTGAAAAGCTCTAGTTATTCAGCTCAAGCACTAGGAAAACTTGGTTCCCAGTGTTTCATTGCATTTTAGAACAAAGCCTTAAGCTTCAATCAAAACTTGGTGTGAAAGCAAGTTTTGCCAAGCATTTGCGTCAGGAGTTAATAACATTTTCAGAACAACAGATTTTGTGAAATCCTCAAGAAGGCACAATGCCATTAGTTTGGCCATGAAGGACTTCAGTTGTTTTAATTGCCTTCCAATTAGATTAACCCACAGTTCTAATTTTCTCTCATAATTTGCAGAGCATCACATGGATCACTGTGACTCTGACCATACAAAATTACTAAACCATCCCAATGCCTGAGGGTTAACTCTAAATTAGCATTTGAATTTGGTCAGGTGAGTGCTTTTGAAGCTCCTGATCATTCCCATGTAGCAAGCTTTGGATCACATCATGGAGTTTTTAGAAATCCCTAATATCCTTCAACTATCAACAATCATTCAGCCCGTGGGTCTTGATTAAAGCTGGTCTTAAGTATAAGCACACGGTGCAGACACTGGGCCTTCAGCAACAACTTCTTCGCTCTACAAGTCCGCTCCTTTTAGCTGCATTACTTGCTAGCACAGCCAGAACCTGAGATGACCTGATATTTTGCCACTGGGAAACAAAAGCAACATCAATACTAAAAAGCAATTAACTTGCTTTAGACTATTATGTTACAGAGCTTTAGACATATTTCACTACGTTAAGGTCTGTGCATGTGACTTTCCACAAATATTAGAGTCCATTTAAGAAAGTCAGTAAAATTTGCAGGATTTTCTGAACCAGCAAGGTTCTTCTGCACTTTCCTGAAAATCAGTTTCACAACATCAGTAAATAAGGAGGTTCTTGTTATCTTATTCTTTAGTCAAAAGATCATTTCAAGTAACACCAATAGGATCCAACTTCTCCCACACAAAAAGTCTATGGACACCCAATGCTGTAGACGTTACCT
>VZSZ01002573.1:460936-508449 GCA_013398815.1 Ibidorhyncha struthersii | reverse complement strand
GTCCAGATGTGGCCTCCCCAGGGAAGAGCAGAGGGGGAGGATGACCTCCCTCCACCTGCTGGCCACGGTCTTCTCCATGCCCCCCAGGATGCCATTGGCCCTCTTGGCCACCAGGGCACATTGCTGGCTCATGGGCACCCTGTTGGCCACCAGGACTCCCAGGTCCCTTTCCACAGAGCTGCTCTCCAGCAGGTCAGCCCCTAATCTTTGCTGGTGTACGGGGTTATTCCTCTCCACGTGCGGGACCCTACACTTGCCCTTGTTGAACTTTATAAGGTTTCTGCAGCCTTTTGCTCATTGCCATGAGCTCATCTGGCCCAAAATTCTAAATCCTCAACCATTTCAAGATCCCAAGAGCTCAACATCAGTTTTTTTCTCTCCAAAATCCTGGAATAACTTGATTTTTCAGTTCCATAGTTTACACCCAAAAAACCTGTGCTGTAAACCACAGCAAACACACAGGAACAGATGTGACACACTAGGGGTCAGGTCATACAAAATCCACATAAATATGAATTTAAAGGTTTGTGGAAATTACGACAATGATTTTTGCTGTTCTTCCAGCAGCAAAAACAATATCTATGGTTATAAAGTTATTTGTGCGTTCAATTATCTCCAAATACTCTGACGTGTTTTTACGTTCATGAAAAAAACCTTGCAGAACTTTAGTAGCATCCAAGAGCTTAACAAAAGCCTTAGTCTTGCTGTGGCTGGGAAAACCACGTAGCCTCATGCCTACACCTAACGGTCAGAAAGGCTGAATTTGGGAAAACATATAGGATAGAAACAGACTTTAACACAAACCACGAGCCAAAATCAAAATCCAGTTCCCCAAACTGTAACCCCTTAAATACCCCGGTGTCCCAGGGCAGAGCAGAGCCCCTGTGACAGCTTTGGAGCATCCCTTGAGTCTCTACTCCAGCCACTGTGAATTCCCTTTTATGCCTATTCTCACCGGAAAAAATCTTTTTTTTTTTTTTTTTTTTTTTTTTGTCAGCCATGACGCCATACACCAAACCAGTTTGATCAATTTGGAAGCCATTGTCTTCCATTTCCAGCCTTCCTCCCCCCCGCCTCCCATTTTCTCTCCATTCAAGAAAGCACTGAGCTGATGCTCCGCTCGCTGGAGTAGCTCCCACCATACGCCGCCCTCGTACCGCTTCACAGAAGTGCTGCTACAACACTTGGTATTAACCACAAGTAATCATTAAAAAAAAAAAAAAGGGGGGGGGAAGCGCCCTTTACAAACCCTGATGCTTTTTTCTTGCCCTCAACTTGCTTCAAACATAAGATTCATCCTGAATGATCCACCTTTTTATGAATTTAAATCACGTTGAACAAATCCGGGTGTTTTGATTGACACGATGCCTTCCCCTCACTAGCACCATTCCTCCTCATAAATATTTATACACAATTTTCAGTTTTTAACAAATTCCAAATATACATACTTATTTTAATTGAAGTTTCCCCATACCTTCAAAAATAATTTTAACTGATTTTTTGCTTAACACGTTTGTTTTGCCACAGCACACGGAAAATGATGTTCACCACTGAGGAACAACAGTGAATAAGTCCTCCGTCCTCCACATCTCCAGTCATCTAACACAGATCTGCTCCTACACTCCCGTACTGTGCAGCTAACAAAACCCAGTATTTTAAAAAATGTTAAAATAAAACACAGCAAAAGAAATGATAACAAAAAAATAAATCAGCTAAAATGATTTCTCTATTTTTTTTAATTTTTTTTGGTGTTTTCTCACAGTGGTTAGAACATTCCAAAGTTGCAATTTTTCCCTTTGGCAATTATTCCAAGCCAAACACAAGGAAAATCTAATTATTACAAAAGGATTAAGTCGGTTTCTGTTTCTCACAGGTTGGCTCAGCTCCCATCCCGCATTTCACACTTCTCAATTTGGTCCTGTCGGAGTTCAGCCAGATTTCGGAAATCTGCAACATCTGATCACCTGTTCTCATGTATCCTTCCTTTTCTGTATGTTCTTCTGCCTCCTTTAAGAGTTAAGTTTTTTTCTCTGACATCTATTCCGCCACCTTCCTTTCATAACGTTAAGCTAAATCACTTGTATGATGATTTGCTAAATATAAACCTTATTCTTATTTATATTTTACCTTCTTTCCCAAAACTCTCCATCTTCTCCTGATGGTGGGAGTGTTCATGGGTGGTGCTCAAAAAACATCTGTATAAATTACAACACATTTACAGCCTCTCTTCTCCAGGCTGCTCCTCTGCATCATTTTTATTCTCTTGACTTCGTCCCACAGTCACTCCTCTCTTCCCTTTCAAATTTACTTCACAAGCCTGTGCCTCACGATTCACTGCTTTCGCAGCAGCCATTTCTCGCTGACTTTTCATTCCTCTATTTTCCCCTTAAAAGAAACGCACGGCCCATAAAAAGGCCAAACATTAATCAAATCTCAACTTTCTTTCCCTTTTTCCCCCTCCCATTTTTACTTTTTTCATGTCTCTCATTTTCATCTAACTAGTCTGCTACGCTTCAAAGATGTAAATATCTGCCAGACCTTTCTGGTCTCCCAATTACACGCGACACCAGTTGCCCTCCTACCAACGCCGGCTGCGACTAACCCAAATGCCCCGAAATTAAGCACGAACCTCCATCGCACGGGGGAATTTCTTCGGAGATCACAGGAACCAGCAAGCGCAGTGACCCAGCTGCTGGAGGGGGTCATCGCTGTCCCACCTCAGCGACCATCTACCATTTAGACCAGCGGTCTCCCAGTACATTGGACTTCTAATCTGATGCCTTCAAACCGCTTCCTCCACAGAAGTCACGCCAGCTTCCTCTCCATTTTGGTTTATCTACTCCAGCCTGGATCATCACCTGCCAGTTCCAAAGAAAAAGCACCAGCTGTTCTTCATCCCTCCCACAAACAGCTTAATCCTTCCTGGCAGAAGAACAAGCTGGTAGGAAAACCGGTCATTAACAGGTTTCAGCTGGAAATGAGCAAACAGCTTCTCCCCATCGGGAGCACCATTGCCCTTCCGACCAACCAAGGAGGACAAACAGCCCAGCTACCGCCCAGTTTGCCCAGTTTACGAGCAGAAGGGAAAAATTTTGCCGCCCAAGAAACGTGCGGGAGCTGGATTGGGTGCCGCAGGCAGCCCTCCAAATCCTCTGATCTTCATTGGAAATCTCAATCTCTAGGAGAGAAGCCAGTTAATATTTTATATAATATTATATTCTACTCCATCACACAATTATATTCCCACCCCTAAACGCACAGGAGTTTGTTTTAATTTTCTAAAAGTAAATATTTTGGCAAAACAATGCCACACACTTCACCAGATGTACCATCAAATGTTTATAAGTATTTCAGGGGGTTTTTAAAAAATATTATCTATAAATATGTATTTGGCTTGCTCTCTGCACAGCTTTCCCCCCAGCTCCTTCCCTCCACCCACCCTCTCTAAAAATATTACTTCTCATAATTACAGACGCTTCTCGCTAATTTTCCTAATTCAGGTTTTGCAAAATCCAGGACAGATGATATGATTTTAACGATGTTAATACATGGTAACGTATCTAGCGCTTTTCTAATATAAAGTGCATCTCTACCTGGAAAACGAAAAAAAAAGCAAAAAAAATCTAAATCTGCAGAGCCAATTTTAACGTTTTAAGTTCAGCAAATGGTAAAAATTAATGGTTAGTTAATTAGTAGCCAGGAAAAATTAGTAGTGGCTCTGGGGAGAAAATAATAATAATAATAAAAAAACAAGTTAGGCCATTCAGTGGGTTTTGTACTTTGAAATCATGAGTCTTCAGCACATCAATTTAAGGTCATAGTAACACCTCATACCATCCTGTTGTCATCTAATTCTGCTCTCTCTGCCAGTGGACAATACTGAGCAAATGACAACCAAAAGCATTCTTTGTATCATTTCTAAGGGACTACGAGGAGAGAAGCAGCACTAAAACCCCACTGTTACATTCACATCTCAGCCGGACAAAAGAAAACTCAGCTGAAAAGCGTCGGTCCTTTCCCTCCTCACTACGCAAAGCTGAGTTCTGCTATATAAACCGTCCGCCGCTGCCCGTTAACTCCTTCAAATAAAAACAAAAAGACTGGAAAGAATCTACAAATGGGCAAAACCGCAACGTCAAGCAACCAAATCCAATAAACCGAGTTCCCAAACACCTTTCACGCCCAGCCTCCATCCCCACAAGCAGCTGGAAGCCCTCGACGCTCAGGCAGTAAGAGGTGCCTACAAAAGGATGCTCTACCAGATAACGCCACTTCTCTTCAGGGCTCTTTGGAGGGGATGTGTATGTGTTGTTATTTACTTTTTAACAGGGGGAGAGGGAACTCCACCCAAAAAACCGCACAAACGACAGCAGGAAACCGTAGGGAAAAGGAAATGAGATACTAAGGGGAAAAAATAACTCCCCCCCAAGCTACGAGGCGAGCCAGCTGTAGGCCAATTAAACTCAACAGTTTACAGATGTTCACAGGAGAATACTCAGTCACAATTTAACTAAATTGATCCACTTTCTTAAAAACTCTCGGGACGCAAAGCTTACTTTTCTTCAGGGCTCTCAGAATAAAGTTTATAGCCCCTTTTACCATAACGGATGGCAGCAAAACACTCCCTGGAAAAGAGGAGATCAAACGTCGTGTTTAACCCTTCCCTGGTGGCCCCTCTGTGACTCCTCTCCCACCGCTTCCGGGCAGAGTTTTGAGAAGTTCAGCTGAAATTCCAGAAATCATTTCTTTCTCCTTCACGTCAGTCTCAACCATCCTCTCTCCCAGCAGAACAACACACCTGACTAATGATTCTTTCTATTATTAAATTTAATTAGGAGGGTATTTGGTTAGGCCACAGGGGGCCAGCAAGCAAAAAAAAAAAAAAAAAAAAAAAAAAAAAAAAAAAGAAAAAGAAAAAGAGGGATGAGTCAAGGAATTAAAGTTAAAAACTCCTATTAAGAGCCGTAACAATTAATAACGGCATGTGAAGCTTTTCTTTTTTTCCTGGACTCCTTAAAGCAGTTAGATCAGTATGAGAACGGCAATGCAGCATAACCTGCGCTATCTGAACTACTTTGTCTAAATACAGCTATTCTTCCCTAAGATTTCTCCCGCTTTAACTGACTTACACAGGATTATCTCAGTTTAAGCCATGACTTGGGTTTAGGTTGGGTTTTTTTTTCCTTCCTCTTAAGACTCTTTTACCGCAATGCTACAAGTGAGACCAACGTTTTCGTTCATGTAAGAAGAAGCCATTATTAATAAATATTACACTACGGAGCATTTTCCGTGATTCCTAAGCATTAACTAATCAGTCTTCATAATCAGTGAGGTCTTATAAGTCATTAGCGTCATTATTTCTCTTCCACAGATGAGGAAATCATGGCTGAGGATACTTGAGCGGTTCCTCTCAAAGGCTGGTTAGAGAAGAGAGACGGGAAAGGTCAGCAACTGCCAACCCCACGCGTATTCCAGCAGACAACATTAGGACTTAAATACCAAAGTAGTCTACAGTCAACTTGCTTTAAGTCATGCTGTCTAACGAGGGGTGTCACGTCAAAGCTGACGCTCCTTAAAACTCAGAATATTCTCCCCGCTGCAGCTTTTCTTTGCCTGATGTTTTCTGTAGCCAAAGCTTTAATTGCTGCCCTTACAAAGCCACGTAACATTTGTAAAAGACTCATCCTCCTCCAGTCTGAACAAACATCGGACCGGTGAGTGCCCGATGCAGCACTCTACCGACATTCTCACCTCGGAGAAAACAGCACAGCTATTTCTGCACAGCTATTCCCGCAACACCTCTTCTTCATTGCAGCTGGAAAGGGGGCAGATGAGCTACATACCTACACACAGAGACAACATGGAGCTGGAAGAACTCCAAAGAGGACCTAGGTCATGCCTAAACCATATCAAACAAGTACCCTAATGAAATTCAACCTGATGAAGTTCAACAAGGGCAAGTGTAGGGTCCCGCACGTGGAGAGGAATAACCCCGTACACCAGCAAAGATTAGGGGCTGACCTGCTGGAGAGCAGCTCTGGGGAAAGGGACCTGGGAGTCCTGGTGGCCAACAGGGTGCCCATGAGCCGGCAATGTGCCCTGGTGGCCAAGAGGGCCAATGGCATCCTGGGGTGCATGGAGAAGACCGTGGCCAGCAGGTGGAGGGAGGTCATCCTCCCCCTCTACTCTGCGCTGGTGAAGCCACATCTGGAATACTGTGTCCAGGTGTGGGATCCCCGGGTCAAGAAGGACAGGGATCTGCTGGAGAGGGTCCAGCAAAGGGCTACAAAGATGATTAGGGGACTGGAGCATCTTTCTTACGAGGAAAGGCTGAGGGACTGGGACTTTTTAGTCTGGAGAAGACAAGACTGAGAGGGGATCTTATCAACACTTAGAAATCCTTCAAGGGAGGGTGCCAGGGGATGGGAACGGTCTCTTTTCAGTGGTGCCCAGTGACAGGACAAGAGGGAATGGGCACAAACTTGAACATAGGAAGTTCCATCTAAACCTGAGGAGGGACTTCTTTCCTGTGAGGGTGGCAGAGCACTGGCACAGGCTGCCCAGAGAGGTGGGGGAGTCTCCCACTCTGGAGCCATTCCAAACCCGCCTGGACGCCGTCCTGTTTCCACTGCTGTAGGTGACCCTGCCCTGGCAGGGGGTGGGACTGGATGATCTCCAGAGGTCACTTCCAACTCTGACCTTTCTGTGATTCTGTGATACCCATTACTCACATTTACACAGCCACCAAGACACAAAATCTAGTTTAATGCCTCTCACCAGAGCTAATTAACGTCAGTACCACACTGGGCTAATTCACACAGCTTTTGTCTTGCCCATACTCCACATCCTGCTCAAAGCAAAAACGTAGTCTCAAAATCGTCTACCAAACACTCCACTGATGCATATTTAAGGGTGCTGCAGTGGTGCTAACAGTCCCCAAGACGCCCTCATCCTTCAAAGAATCATAGAATGGTTTGGGTTGGAAGGGATCCTTTAAAGACTATCTAGTCCAACCCCCCTGCCATGGGCAGGGACGTCTCCATTGAGATCAGGTTGCTCAGAGCCCCGTCCAACCTGACCTGGAATGTTTCCAGGGATGGGGCATCTACCAAAGAACGCCAGCAGGGTGTGCAGCCTCAGCAGCCTCGGGGATGTTCACATTAAGTCTCTTGAAATCAAGATATCTGATTCTCAAGAAGCAAGAGTTAACTTTTATATGCATATGCAGGTCAGCAAGAAATCATGGATGTGGGGTGGGAGAAAGAAGTGAGTACGAGGAAATCAATTTTGACCTGAGAAACATAAAGCTCCACCGGTTTCAGGCACGCTGAACACTTGTACTGCTTGCTTTCAGTTTGCTTTGAGTGTAGTGGAGGATGCTGAACATATGAAAAATCAAGCCCAAAGTCTATAATAAAGATGCCCCGTAGAACCTAAATGTTATTTCCACTTCCAGTTCCAAAAAACATTTAAGGATCATCACTTAGAGAAACAGATGTGCTTCCTTCATCCCTTCAGCTTCCCGCACTGCAATGTTCACAAATCTCTGTACGTTCCCTACAACGTTTGCCCAGGAGACACCATCAAACATGGGTGGTTTGAAGCTCAGTCTCTCATCCGTGGCCAGTGGCTTCTGCGAACCAGAGCAGCCAAGTTTTGCCTGTTTCTCCCTCCCCATTTTTCTCCTCTGTGCCATTGCTGATAGTCACTTCTCCGCCCCCACCCAGGAACTGCATATGCCTCTACATCTTCTGCTTCTTTCATACTTGGCTGGTATCAATCACATTAGTGGGGAGGGACAGAGAGAACAACCATAAAGGACTCATTTCCTTTATGATAGCACTCATTTCCTAGAAAATCAAGCTAAAACCATAATATAGCTGCTATCAACTGAATTTTAAATCTACATTCATCTTTTGGTAAGATAACATTCATTCCCCTCACTTCTAAAAAGACAGGGTTATTTTTTCCCAAATCAAGAGGATATTGAAGAAATTATCACTGATATAGCGGTGATCAAATACCTGAAAGCACAGCCACGATCAAGATATCAATTTCTACCTTCTATCAGTCATCTTTCATGTAGCCGAAAATCATCACTTCAGCAGCACTCTGAGAGGGATGAGCATTTCAGAGAGAGCACACAGTAAACTATGTATTTATGAAACAAGACCATTCAAGAATACAAAATAATAAAGGAAAAAGCTTGTATTCCATCAAGTTGCACTATAAAGAAGCGTTCCTCTGGTTCCTTGCATGAGAGATTCAAGTTGCATCACTTAATGCTTTTCTGTATATTCACACTCTGCAGAGACAAGGATTATTTGGAAAAGAGAGTCAAGGAGAAAAGGAAACAAATCACACGTATACTAATCGGCACTGCTGGGAGAACGGTTTCCCTTTAACTACTCCTTAATTTCATAAGTATTGAAGATGTGCAACATTCAGCATCAATACGAAACAGATTGATGGCGGTAAAAAGTTCGTCATGCTAAAATTTACGCGAGGTAAAACTTGACTAAACTTTCACAACCTTGTATTATACAGATAAAAGACTATTTTCTGCCCTCTTTTCGGAGCCCCGCTAAGTGTCTGCACCAATGCACCACTGCACAACATGGAAAACGTATAAACTACCAGTGCGATTCGTTTTACTTACCTCCTCTCCAATCCTTAGTGATTTAAGATTCATGTCAGATGCAGAAGTCACCCATAAAACCTACGTAGACCTTCCCCAACTCCTTTATGGCAACAGGAGGGCGAGGGGAAGGCTTTCATCATTTGATGTTTCTGTTGATGACTAAGGCTCATAAAATGATAAAAATCCATTGAAAATATCTCAAAGTAACATTGTCCTGTCCATAAGCTGAGTCCCTCACTTGCTTCAAGTTTTAACTCACTCTTCTTCCGTTCCCTCCATTTCTTCCTCCCTCCTCATTAGTCAGAAGATCACAGACTCATTCAGGTTGGAAAAGACCTTTAAGGTCATCAAGTCCAACCATCAACCTAACACTGCCAAGTCCACCACTAAACCACGTCCCTCAGCACCATGTTCACACGTCTTTTAAATACCACCAGGGATGGGGACTCCACCACTGCCCTGGGCAGCCTGTTCCAGTGCTTGACGAACCTTTGGGTGAAGAACTTTCTCCTAATATCCAATCTAAACCTCCCCCGGCGCAACCTGAGGCTGTTTCTTCTTTTCCTATCTCCTGTTACTTGGGAGAAGAGACCGACCCCCCTTGCTACCTCCTCCTTTCAGGGAGCTGTAGGGAGCGAGAAGGTCTCCCCTCAGCCTCCTCTTCTCCAGGCTGAACACCCCCAGGTCCCTCAGCCTCTCCTCATCAGACTTGTCCCCCAGACACCTCACCAGCTCCGTGNGGACTCCACCACTGCCCTGGGCAGCCTGTTCCAGTGCTTGACGAACCTTTGGGTGAAGAACTTTCTCCTAATATCCAATCTAAACCTCCCCCGGCGCAACCTGAGGCTGTTTCTTCTTTTCCTATCTCCTGTTACTTGGGAGAAGAGACCGACCCCCCTTGCTACCACCTCCTTTCAGGGAGCTGTAGGGAGCGAGAAGGTCTCCCCTCAGCCTCCTCTTCTCCAGGCTGAACACCCCCAGGTCCCTCAGCCTCTCCTCATCAGACTTGTCCCCCAGACACCTCACCAGCTCCGTGGCCCTTCTCTGGACACGCTCCAGCGCCTCAATGTCTGTCTTGTAGTGAGGGGCCCAGAACTGAACACAGTACTTGAGGTGGGGCCTCACCAGTGCCAAGTACAGGGGGACAACCACTGCCCTAGTCCTGCTGGCCACACTATTCCTGATACAGGCCATGACACTGTTGGCCTTCTCGGCCACCTGGGCACACTGCCGGCTCACATTCAGCTGTTTGTCAACCAACACCCCCAGGTCCTTCTCCGCCGGGCAGCTTTCCAGCCACTCCGCCCCAGTCCTGTAGCGTTCATGGGGTTGTTGTGACCCAAGTGCAGCACCCGGCACTTGGCCTTGTTGAACTTCATGCCACTGGCCTCAGCCCATCGACCCAGTCTGTCCTTATCCCTCTGCAGATCCTTTCTACACTCAAGCAGCTCAACACTCCTGCCCAATTTGGTGTTGCCTGTAAACTTACGCTGACCTAAAGCTCAAATTCCACAAATGAGAGACCTCAGAGGGGCTCTTAAAGATGCACAAAGCTAAAGGCGGTGTCCTGCCTCGCCAGGCTCATAACCTTGGTTGAAAGGTGAAATACCACAATAAATAACCCAAACTAATGGGAAAATGAGTAGACCTCACCCGAGGCGGAGCGACCTGTGCGGCCTGTGGAGAGGTTCTGCACATGCTGCAACATCAGTGATTCTGCAGAAGCTTCCTTTCCAACGGATCTCGGGTGAATCCCGTCTGCTCCCAAAGAGCACACCACAGAATCACAGAATCACCAAGGGTGACCCACGCGGGGTACGTGGGGAGCTGAAGAAAATCAACTGGATCGCATGAAATCTGTGTACGTCTGATGAAGTTGAATGGAAAATGGAATAAAGTTTTCAGGTATCGAAGAGCTTTAGACACCTGTAGCAAGAGTCTGTCTTCATTTCTGCAATACACACTTGTGAATCTATAGTAAATGGAAACGTCTAAATTAATTTCTTAGACACATCAGATTACAAGAGTCCCATTTGGACTAATGTGGGAAAAAAATAGTACAGACTAGAACAGATTTTTTTTTTCCCCGCAATCTGTTTAAGTTACTTGCTATAAACATCAAGATTTAAAACAAAAAATAAAGAGGATTTCTAAATTATTTCCATGTTAGTACTCACAGGCCTTGATCTCACCAACAATTAGGCATACGGACGTGTGATTAGTCAAAATGACTTCCATACATTTAGTGACATTTTTACAGTATGTGGACATATGGTAATATTAAGAGATTAAAATCTGTCAATATTTTAAATACAAGCTTGTCTCTGAGAAAAGGAGGGACGAAAAAAACTTGAAGGTTTTGATTACCACATACAGCTAATACTGAAAATTAAAGAAGTCATTAGCCCTTTAGAAACCCAGTGCCATTTTATTCAGACTCCGTCTATCGTACTCCTCTTTAAAGGCACTTTTAAGCTCAAAATCAACATAATGAGGATTTTCTAATGATGCCAGTTTCATCTGGTACCCCCACATAAAAGTTGAGATTATTCTACCTGTGCATCTGCCCATTATATATCGCTAGATTTCTTCCCTTTTTTGACCTGTGTAATTTCGATACCCAAACAGGATGTGTGTAGAACATCTATTTTGTTTTATCGTTGCTAAAAACGCACATGGTAAAAGAAAGCTCAGAGTATAAGCACACCGCGTGCAGAGAAAAGACCTACCAGACGATCGCTTCTAAGGAAAGTGCAGTTGCAGCAACTGCATAATACATAACACATCCTCCTCTTTAGGAACGAGGTGCAGAAGTAGAAGGAGAAAGCTCCTTTGGATGTCAGAAGAATTAGCTCCGGACACATATGGAAATTCCATTTCGGATAAGAATCAGTGACAGGAAACAGCCAGGAGGGACTATTTGTACTGAAATACAAGCCATTAACTTGAGCCAAGCTAACAGCAAATGACTGCACCGGCAACTGCTGGCTGCAGATAATTAGTTTAGAACCTATTTTAACATGAATATTTTATCGTGCAGCACAAAACTCGTTATGGAGAAGAATTAGAGAGCCAGGACGTCTGGAAGCACTGGAGAGGTGATCTGTCAGGTCCCTGTAAAGAGCCTTCCTGGAGAAAGCAAGTTTAGTGATTCAGCGAGACTGGATTTCATTAAAGCTACAACAATCCATTAAGAACATATCTGGTGGCAAGCTCAGGAGTGCAGGTAACGGACTGTATTTTAATGAGTTAACTATGTGCTGCCGCACATACACGCAGAGCAGCATTTACAGAATCACCCCAGCCAGTACCTTCCTCGGAGACATGGCGCTCGTTTTCATCACGAGCAGCTAAAACATTCAGTAAATTCTTCCTGGGAAATTGAACAACTTGCTCCTTTTCTGCAGTGGAGCTCCATGTCCCAATATGTGAAAGCTGGACCGGTGCGCTAAAACCTGTCCTCTATACGCACAGTAACATTAAAAAGGCGGCTTGAATGCATATTTGGTACACTGGTTGGAGAGAGAACAATAAAAAAAGCAAAACAATTTCATGGGACTTCTTTTTTTCCAGTGGACAGAAAATTAAATACAGATCCCCAAGACCTTGAGTACGCTCGGTCATAAAGAATGTTTTGATTAGCTGAAAATACGGTATTTTCAGTCTGTAACTGCAACTGTTCTTCTAGTTGGAACTGAACCGAAAAGCTGGGGCTTTTAAGTAAAATAAGAGGTAAGAGAGTAAATGCACACGTTTGAATTTTTCCATTCCACATGCAGTTACTTGGGAAGAAAGGCCCTCACAAAATAATTGCGCAGACATCGCAAAAGCAAATCTCTTCTGATTTGTCCTGAAGTCGTTCTCTATTACATTCAACTCCTTAAACTGCCTTCATCATTTAGAGCCTGAACCCCATCCAATATACATTAGAAACTGTCTTATACCGACGAGTACCCGCCGCACGCAGTTAGCATCTGTGGCATGATTTAAACGTCAGCAGCAAGAAGTCCTGGAAAGCAGAAATCAGAACTTCAGATCTCCAGCACTTCTTCCCTTGGGTTATAAAAGATTGCACACCTCTCGCTCACTGCAATCCGGACACCAGAACAAAACCTAAGAAATATAATACAGTGCCAAAATGACCTATTATTGCAAAATCACGCACGATGTTACTTAAAAAAACCCAAATCCAAACAATATTAAAAATGAGATATGGGGGGTGTGTGTGTATATATATATATATATGTAAAATCCCTACTAAGACAGGAATCAAATCACATCCCAATGCTCAGTACCTCACAGCAGTGCAATGCCCGCACCACTGTGTTGTACCAGCACCAGCACAGAGAGCCTAACTGCTGGTGTTAGCAAATGACGTATATTTGGCAGAAAACGGCCTATATTTTACCTCTGGCTGTTTCAAAGACTTTCCAGATCAAGCTTCCCCTGGGTCTAAGGGCAAGGACTTGGGTGGGCTCTTGATCTACTCAAGGTAACATGTCCATCCCAATTCTAAACCTGGTTCCGCAAAGGAAAACCCATTTGGACAAGAAACAAAACAGGTTCAGAGAAGAACTGCAATTAAAAAAAAATGAGGTTTGATGCTACTCATCTCAGTAGCAGACGATATAAACACATCTTGACCACATTCACCCATGACAGCTATTGGCAGGATGTGTTTAGAATCACAGAACCATAGAATCGTTAAGGTTGGAAGGGACCTTTAAGATCATCGAGTCCAACCATTAACCGAACCTGACAAAACCACTTCTAAACCATATCCCCAAGTACCACGTCTGCCCTTTTTTTAAACACCTCCAGGGATGGCGAATCCACCACCTCCCTGGGCAGCCTATTCCAGTGTTGGATAACCCTTTCAGTGAAGAAGTTTTCCTAATATCCAACCTAAACCTCCCCTGGCTTAACTTGAACCCATTTCCTCTCGTCCTATCACTTGTCACCAGGGAGAAGAGGTCAGTCCCCATCTCTCTACAACCTCCTTTCAGGTACTTGTAGAGAGCGATAAGGTCTCCCCTCAGCCTCCTCTTCTCCAGGCTCAACAGCCCCAGTTCCCTCAGTCGTTCCTATCAGACTTGTCCCCCAGACCCCTCACCAGCTCCGTTGTCCTTCGTTTAGCTCTGTTTTACTCTACTTATTACACTTCATTAAACAAAAATACAGTTTCTCATAGCTTCTGCATTTAAGCTGACTCAAAAAATAAATTTCTTTCCTTGAGGAAAGACATGAAATAAAAATTTTAAAAAAGGTAACAGAAAAGAAGCACCACAGGAGCCTGTGGGTGATCGCTAGAAGAGATTTTTAGTTGCCAGCGTACACGGTTGTGATGATGAAGATGGAAGTACTCTCTTATGAAAAAGATGAAGCAAAGAGCTTACATCCCACTCAGAAGGTTGGCCTCTTTCTCTGGAGCACCTAACCATGTTGCTGGATCTAGTACTGGGGCGTAAACGCAAAGTCTTGCACCCACGGGCTCTTTATTTCAGACCCCAAATGCTCACTTTGTAAGTGAGAAGCAAAGATGGCAAAATGCCATAGTGGCAGAAAGTTCTACCAAGATTCATTTAATTCCGTCGCATCGAACTCTTATCTGCGTGGAAGATACCAATTCCTGCACAGATCAAAAGACACCGAGGAGACGTGAGAATTACAGCTGGTTAACGCAGTGGTTTTCATCGACTCTGCTGAATCGGGTAAACTGGTCTTGCCTACAGGAGACCTCAGCTGCACGGATCAAGAAAAGTTCCTATTCCAAACTCCCCACCACAATGTCGGCCAAAGGTTTATAGTTATCACAGCTGTACCTGTGAGAACTTTAAAGTCTGCTCCCTACTACACAGAGCCACAGAACACCACTCAAAACAATCAAGGGTACCCAACCACACAATTCTTTTAAAAGAAGCTAATGAAATTCTTTCTGGCTATACGAGCGTGGAAAGGTAAATACGGCAAGGTTACCTAAAGCCACTTAAAACCCTTTCCGTCAAGGCAACACAGTGCTTTTTCCTAAGGTAGGAGTAAAGCTGCAAGCAGTTTTGCACAGCATCTAACATCGAATAAGGAGGTGAGTGGCTAAAACGCGAGTGATGAATGCGGAAGGATTTTTGCAAAGCTGGATGGCACCATTATCACCCGCTATCAGTGGAAGCATTGAAAAATACAATCCTAAAAACATGAAACGGCTGTGCCATCCCCATAATATCACAAGAACAACCTATATGCACAAGAAAAGTAACCTATGGAAAGCAGCAGGAGACAGAACAGCATATTGGTAACAGAATAAAAAAAAAAAAAAAANAAAAAAAAAAAAAAAAAAAAAAAAAAAAAGAGAGGAGACATCTACAGGTCTTCCTACCTAGAGCAGAGCTACAAGCACCAGAAAACATAGTTGACTGAAGTAAAGTAGCCCAAAACTGTATCCTTTGACTCTGACCTTTAAAGATCAGGGGTCACACTAGCCAAAACGACACACCACGCATCTGCTTTTTACACCACTGGCCAGCCTGTGTATAACCTACATCTGACCCCACAGCAGTGAGGAATGCCCCAAACCGAGACAGGCATTGTCCATCCGACGGGCATTGTCCATCCGATGGGCATTGCGGAAGAACATTTTATTTAACTCCAGATGGTGCGTTGGCCAAAACTGTTCAAAAGATGCGCTGAACCAGCCCCAGCCCCATGTATTGGCTTATTGACATCTGGGGAGGCACGTACCAGCACGAGAGCGTTCCAACATCACCCCCTCTTTAGAGGGCTCGTCAATAAGAATTATTGACGAGCCCAGTACAACATAATGAGGATGCAGACTTACTCCACCGCCTTGCCATTGGTGAAATATTCCAACAATTAACCGTGATGCAACTGTATGTCTATACATCATCCAAAGCAATAACACAACTGCTTGAAAATGAGATAAAAGATGTTAAATATACATGTATAGACATACATCATTTTATATATTATATTTATAAAGAAACTCACCTTGACAGAATAAAGCTATGGCGAATCATTTGTAGGATGTATTTTCTTTTTTACAATTCAAAATTGTGTTATTCGTCGCATCATTATTTCTGAACCGTGAAGACACATGTAAACCAGTCAGCAGTATTATGTTTAAAGACAGTCACCCTGCTTTAAATCCATTTTCTCACAGCAGCTGAATCAAAACAAAAATTATTTTGTCTTTTTGGAGACAAGAAAGTGTATGGAGCCCACCTCACCCCCACTAATGTGCGTTGGAAACACTTGTTCCTGGATTACTGACGTGCTCATTAAATCCATTTGTTTATTTTTTCTTCTTCTGCTACTAATTACTGTAACAACACTAAGTCGCATAAAACTTCAGTCTTTACCACTGCAATCTTATTTTGCTGCTGTACTTATTTTGCTTTAACTCTTGGGCAAATTCAGCGACTGAAAATCAGCTTGACTACAGGTGGTAGAAAACCAGAGAGAGTCACCATATGGCGATCCATATGCTTTGGCACCATATCAGCGTGTGACAGAATACGGCGATAAGATCGCAGAACAACCGAGGGATGCCGCATTACTTCTTTCTCCGCCTGACCTCGAGTATTTAAATTTTAATCCTCTGCTACAGAAGGCGTTCAAAATACTGTACGAGACATCAAGAGTAGAGGAGCCAATTTTTTCCTCTTTCGCTAATGTGAACGCTCCGGAGCTGGGCAGAGAGCAACAGAGCCAAATCATGGAGGATTTAACATGCTGTTAGCGGTGAGCACTTAAACAGTCCTTTTGCAACAACGCTGCATGGATACCGGGTCTCAGACCTCGGGCTCGCTGCTCCGAACAGCCACTATCACGTCACCGTACGGGTCCAACTCTGGAAGCTCCCACCTCGCTCTTACGGATCAGCCAAGAGAAGAATACGACCACGCAGAAGAGTTGGCACAGCGCTTGGACAAAGATCCTGCACGACGATTTGTACCTAACTGTAATACAACTCATGGAAACTCAAAATAGGAACTAAACTCGCTTGGGCTTAACACATCAATGGTTTTCATGCATCTCGCTTTAATCTCAAATAGGCATTTAACAGGAATCTTTTCCACAGCTAAAAAGCTTCCAGACAAAGCTCGGCTTCAGATCCCCTGGCTTTTATCGCTGGTACAGGGCGGAATAAGAAAGCACAGAATGAAGCACAAGACTTATCCCCCTAATAACCTAAATCTGATCTCCATCTTCTTTCATACCGCTAAATGCGAAGATAACTAAAACATGCTCCTCCAGAAAAATAAACTGGGAAGATAACAGAGCAGGTTTTTAAAGACTTCAACCCAGCGGATCAATATCCTGTTGCTTAAGAAAAGGAATGTAAAAAAGACGGGGCTTTAATTTCCATTTCAAGAACGGGGTTCAACATCACCTACCATTCAGCAACAGCTAAAGTGCTTTTTAATTTTGTCCTCGTGCCGAAGCATTCAGAGAACAACAACCAAAAGGACAAAGCCAAAGTTCAAAGATTCAAGACACAAAGCAGAGCTGAAGCTCTTGTACAGATGGGACACCGAGCTGTAACCTCATTTAATTTGTTGCGAGGAGATGTATTCAGAAATTCCTGTTAATGGCAAAGAAAAAAAAAAAAAATTAAACAGAGAAAAAAATTAAACTGAGAAATCAAGATGTTGGAATCAGAGAATTTAGGGAAATGGTTTTCACACAGAAGGGTAATGAGTGTTTGGCGGAAATCACTAAGATAGGTCATTGTGCCAAAAAGCGTTTTGCAAGAAATGCATTTATTGCACATGTTGAAAGGATTACAGAGACTGGGGGGAAAGAGGAGAAAACAAAGAAACACTGGTTTTTCAGGTCACTCAAGATTTAAGAAATTGCCACCGGTCCTGAAATGAACTGAGTAGTCGGTATTATCCTATATCCTTACCCGACCACAGACAGTTCACACTCGGCTTTTCCCAGGTACTCTATTTGGGGCAACAGAATAGAAACGAGGAAGAAGAGCGTATCACAGCCGCTGACTTTTCCTACATGGCTGCTTTTAGTAGCTATATATATAAAATACCTCCTAGATTACTGATGGGTAGTATCATTTGATTCTTTCAAGGCAGCAAGACCAAAAATAGGTCACAATCCTTACTGGAATCCTCTGGGAAAGGTTTCAAAGGGAACTGAAGTAATTGTGTGCTAAGCCAGGGGAGTCCGTCCGCTCGCATCCCGTCACTGCCTGTCGGATCAGACAGATCCCAGGACCTTCCTCCAGCAGCGGAGCTGCATTGCAGGGTGGCACTGGACTATCCTCCTCCTCCTCCCTCTGCTACTAACCTGGGGCACAGGTTAATCCTTGCCTGGGAAACTCGGACCCTACATGAATGGCAAAATGCTGGAGTGAGAGAGGGAATGCCGTGAGGTGGAACGAAGAAGGAAAAGAGCATCTCCCTCCAGTTCAATCCTCTTCCACTGTTCAGGCAAGAAGCCTACAAAAGACGACACAGAAGGCGGGAACCTTTACAAAGAAAAGTGGAAGGAAGTCGAACTGCCCGTAACTGCGCAGTAACCGATCCCAAAATGAAGGATTTTGCACCCAACAAAGTATGGAAGCAGTTTAAGCCATGCAGAGGTGCTGCGGGTTTTGCACGATCCACCACGAATTCTGGACATGACAGCTGGCTGATGTGGATCAGGACACATCCAAGACAGCCGAGAGAGTCAGGCTGCGCAATACAGCCTTCGGTACCGCACATAAATGAAGGGAAAACCCTCTCTGCTCCTGCTTTTATTATTCCTTAAAACTGACTTCACATTAAGACACTTTTCACAAGGCTCACACTGGCTAATTAGGAATATTTCTATAACACTTCAAAAGCTGTTATACGACGACAGTATTTAAGAGGAAAATGTTTTGTTAACTTTCGGTTTTGTTAACTTATAAAGCTCGAAATGGTCTAAAGAAAAGAGGGATAGTTAGCATAATATATGGGAACTCAGAGACTAAATGAGTTTAAGAAGAGAGATGAGAAAAACAGTATAACCAGGAGGATGGAAATACATAACTAAATCGTGCCTGTGCTAAGGAGATTGTACTGTTTGCAGAAAGCCTTGGGAATTTCTGGTAATAAACACAACTTCAACTCAGCAATTAAAAAGTGTTTATAAAAATAAAGCTGTTCTTAAACTCACAATGTTCCTTCAACAGTTTCCTTAGGGAGCAAAGATGTAATTGTGTATAAACAACTGAAATTACTCTTGTTTGTAAATTGTGTCATTGCTTTTCATTTCCCCTGTGCGGCAGTTCCAGGAAAATCTCAGCAACAATCTATTGATAAATGAATTGTCCCCAAAACTGGTATTTTTTTTCCACCGTAGGTGGATATCATAAGAAAAAGGTGATGTTTTGGTTTTAATCGATAAGCGTGGCGCAGCTTACAAAAAGAAGCGTATGAGAATGCCACTAATTTGTGATTTAGAAGCCAGAAAACTTACCTAAGGATTCCAGGATCAATTACAGCCTCAGACAAACAGGTATCAACACGTTATTTATCCTCAAAGAACAATCTTCCTTTGGTAGCAGTGATTTTCATATAGCTACAACTCCATAATGCCACACGACATGGAAGATAAAAGACATGCTGAGATGGGAGAACCCTGTACATCTGTCCTTAGGTGATCCCTCTGTGCTCAGTTACGCTTATTTTCCACCTTCCAGACCCCACTACAGCCTTAAAACTGTGGGTCAGCAGCTGATAAGCCCAAACCCAAGATGATTTTCGAACCAGACATGACCTCTGTAGCTATAACCTGCCTTTGTATCTCTTGAGCTCCAGTATGAAGTTTTCACCTGCAGATGCTTCTATGGCCACTTGGAAGATATTCCTGGATTATAAAGTCCATCTGGTTTTGCAAGTAGCTTCCGCGATTCAGCTTCACTGTAGATCTTGAGCCCGAAGGCTTTCCGTCCCACCAGAGACTTCAGAGGATAAAGCAGGCTCTGCCACCCTTGCATACTTCATATTCCGTTTAGCCCATCTCTACGTTAAGCACCGCAAGTTTTCAAACATAAGGTCTCTTCCATCAGCCCTTTTCTCGTTTTCTTCCGGCTGCCCAACGCTGCTAAGCCAGAGCTTCAGTTCACCCGCTTCTTCAGATGGAAGAATTCAGAGGCAGGAGATGCCGAATCCTGACAAATCCCATGCCCGGTGCTACACTATCGGAACGGGATTTTGAATAAATCTTACAAACAGTCCAAAAAAGAGAAAAGCACAGGAGGAAACAAGGGACTGAGCTTATTCCTTAAGAGTGGTTTCTTTGACGAGCGACTACGTCAGCACTGGAAGCAAGACACCAGGGTAAAGAAGCCACCAGGGCTTTCTGCTTTAAGGACTTTAAGGGCTACAAAGATGATGAGGGGATTGGAACATCTTTCATATGAGGAGAGGCTGAGGGATTTGGGTCTCTTTAGTCTGGAGAAGAGAAGATTGAGGGGGGATCTTATTAATGCTTTCAAATACTTGAAGGGAGGATGCCAGGGGGATGGGAGCAGTCTTTTTTCAGTGGTGCCCATTGATAGGACGAGGGGTAATGGGCACAAGCTTGAACATAGGAAGTTCCATCTTAACATGAGGAGGAACTTCTTTACTTTGAGGGTGGTGGAGCACTGGCACAGGCTGCCCAGAGAGGTTGTGGAGTCTCCCACTCTGGAGACATTCCAAACCCGCCTGGACGCCGTCCTGTGCAACCTGCTGTAGGTGACCCTGCTCTGGCGGGGGGGTTGGACTAGATGATCTCCAGAGGTCCCTTCCAACCCTGACGATTCTGTGATTCTGTGACTCCAATTAAATCCAGGACTCACTAATGAAGACCGCATGCAGGAATTAGTTGTTTCCCATACATGTGTGCTCTCGTACTTTGTTGTTTTTGTTAAGACGGAGCCTGCATTTCTTATTTTTAATTTTCACATTTGCTTTTGAGGGCACAGCTAGGAAATCAGACCACGGGTCGGGGGGCACCGGGGAAGACACCGGTGCCCTGGCAGGACCCTGGAGCCAGAAGCAAGATGTTAACCTTTAACCGGGTCTGATGACAGCTAAAGAGGATGGAAGCACCTTTTAGCTGCCATCATCACTGGTTAAAGGTTAACTGTAACTCTCCTCGACAGAGCAGATCTGCCACTGACAAATACCATATGACAGTCTTTTTTCTTCACTTTAACACGGCTTGCGTGGTCTGTCATTAATTAAGTCTAATGCCAGTGAAGTCTGTGGCAGTACTGCCTCCATTATAACACTAAAAGTTGGGCAAAAACTCTTGAGAAAGCACTGCAGGCAGAAGCTGAGGGAGGAATTGGGGAAGATACGCCTTTGCGACTCCGCAAGGCCTCGCTCATCTCGCTTCGGCTGGAAGGGGCCTGGTCTTTACTGCAGAAAATGCATTACCAGTCCCTTCGCCCAATGCTTATTCCACCACTGAGTCTCAAATGCATGCGCATATGTCTGTCCTTGTCTATAGTTCTAGCATAAATATACTTTTCTCAGTGCGGAGACATTTAGGGGTTTACACAGGCATTTAATTTGGTGCCTGGCCAGCTCCATTCTGGCACTTCTGACTCCTGTTAAGCTACTGGGCACCACCGCTGGATAACTTGCAATTTCAGCTAATTACTAATAAATTACAAGAATGCTTCTTGCACTGGACTGGAACCTTTAGTGCTTACGGTTAAAGAAAATCACCAGTTGAGGAAAAGCAAATTACGCTTTAAAGGAGATGTGGTAGGCCCAGAGGTAGGCAAATGCCTCCTCTGAATTCAACAGGGAACCAAAAGATTTGATGAATAATGGCAATCGTAAGATTTTTATGATCATACTTTGCGCTCACACTCATAATCCGCAGAAAACATTTTCAGGTTTTTATTCTATACAATACTATGTCCAAGGACACTCACTGGCTGTTGCACGTATGGGAGGGTATTTGGTCTCTACGTGCACAGAGCAACACCCAATTTTTGGCCAAGAAACGCAAGGCACAGGCTGCGTTTCTGCGAGCGCACGCATGGCTGGAGGCGTCAGCGTTGGGTTCCAGAGCCAGCGGTTCTGCACCCACCTGAGCATCGCCTGTGCTTCCGAAATCACATCCCATCATTGCTCCTGCCAAAACATGCTTTCTGCCGCACTGTGGAAGCTCTCGTCTCTCCTCTGAGCCCACAGAAGCAACGATGGGAAGACCCAAAAGCTTTACCTTGGACCTTCAGAGCAAAAGCATTAATCACACCAAAACAAATTGACGCATAACCTACACTTTGTAGATAGGACCGGACCACTTGTTTGGGTCAAAACTAGTACAAGACCTGGGGGAAGTGAGCAAGGTAGAGATGCAGGTAGAAACACAGGGAAAAGGGATGAAATAGAGGCAATAATCATGGAAAACCCAGATTAACGATGCAGTGAAGGTTTATTCCAGAGAAAAAACAGGCAGCACTCTGACACATGGCTCTCTGCACTAAACACCGTCCTTACTCCCTCCCTCCTTAATGATTTCCCACCTTCCCAATCTTCAGAGTCTTAAATACTAATTCTTAAACACTTTGCCTCATTAACATTGAGGGCCTAAGCCGTTAATATGACAAATGTTTCAGCCTAAAACCAGGTTTCTGCTCCAGTCCTGATAAGAGTGTGCATTAAACAAAAATAGGGAATGCGTGCACGTGTTAATGCAATTCAATAGCATGAGGATAAAAACGAGAAAACAGTTACGAGCCCTTGATTAAGGCCTGCATTAAACTCTCAGGCCCCATCAAAAGCCTCATTGATGAGTAGCTATTTGGCCACACACAGAGCTGTGATTTCCATCCACTTTCATAATCAGGGAGTTCGGATTTACTGTTAATGTGACATTGATGAACAGGAACGATGCTAATGTGACATTGATGAACCGAAATGACAGTTCAGGCTTGATTAAAATTAGCCACAGCTCCTCAGCGCAGGACAAACCAGAAGGGCTCAACATACAACTCGCACCTCAGATACTTCCAAAGCAAAAAGAAAGAAGAGGGTGAGGCAAAGGACATCGCGGAGCGGGGGAAGCAGCAGAAGGCTGCTAAAGAAAGCCAACAAAGGGTATTCTCCGATTAAATCTAGGGTACTTCAATGGGTCTCATCATCTCAAACCTTCCTCCCACTGCTCAATTCACCTATTTTTTATCTGTCCGCACGCTCCTACAAGAACTAAGCCGTTCCACGTATTGTCTCTTTAAACCTGCTTTCCAGAAGCACAGAGAAATTCTCCCCAACTCGGTCCCACCTGCCAGACACTGCTCTCCCCCCGTTCTCCTGCCCGCACTCCAGCGAGAGCCGGCATGCCACCTAGGTGGCATGTGACACGTCCACAAAGTGATGGATTGCTTTCATTCCATTTGAAGGTCTCTCATCTCTTAACGCGTTTCTCTATTTGTCCAAATCCCTAAATTAACAGACAAAAGAGTCTAAGTTAAAACGTTAATGCAGAAGGTGGGCACCTGCCTCGTACGCACAATTATAGCTCTGAGGGACTTCACTGGGCATCAGCACTTAGCTTTAGTAACCCCTGAAGGTACAAGGCATGAAGACTTATCTCAGAAGCTCCAAAGCAAGCCAGCAGTAGATCTGGGAACGGGACAGAGCAGTTCTGCTTGAGAATTAGAAAAATAAAATTCTGAAGTTAAGTCAGTCAACCCCAGCCCTTCAAAATCAGACTTCAAACAGTAAATCCTGTTTCTAAAGGAAAGCACGTACTGCCTCACCAAAACTGCTTGAAGGACGTTCACAGGAACGCTGAAGAAAAACTTAAGGAGAAATACTGCAACACACAACTGCTCAGGCCTGGATTCTGTTCACTAAAACCTTCCCTTAAGGCTTAAATTTAGTACGGCCACTCAGGTACTCTCATCATAAAGTTCATCTTCACAAACACCAACACTTCCACAGTGACATTCTGCGAATGCTGCAGCTATCTGTTCACCGGATAATAGTCTTGTTAAAAACCCCGTGCTAACAGCTCAGAACAGAGCATTTATTCCGCAGTCCCAAGCAATCTCCCAGATTTTGTTTCCAGCTGTGAATTAGCTGAAATGGCCGTAACCTTCTGTAGTTACATTACTTGTGCCTTTTATAAACAAAATATTCTTTCATTCATGATATAATTTCCTAGATTATCCATTATTAAAATTCCCCTCTCAAAAATGAATTTACATCTGAATTATCTCATTACTTCTGAACAAGCCAATTATTGCCTCTAGTGAACAAAATAATTAGACTCGTGCTCGCTGCGTTCGAGATCTCCTCCAGCAGTCCCAGTGTAATCGCACTCCCAGAATACAGAACTACAGAAAGCAAGAGATACAAACACATACCTGCATATAGAACAAGTGAACGGAGCAGCTTTTTTCTCCTGAATATCGTTTATCACATGAATAGGTTGATTTTTTTATATATATACACTCACCTATTGAGTGCGCAATGCACACCAGAAACTTCAACTCTCCTCATCGGGCAGGACTGACGGCAGCAAAGAACCTCGTCGCATTTGTTTCTCCACAGCCAGAGTTCCAAAGCCGCCTCTTTCCTTTGACGTTCTGTCTGAGCTATACGGTGTAACCACAAATACCATCGAACACTGCCAGAAGATGGGAAATGTTTCCTAGTGGTTGGTGACGGGATTCATTTGCAGTGCACTAGATTTTAAACTGTGTTTATAGTAGAGAACGCAGAATAACATTTCAAAGTTTCCTCCAACAGCCTGATACCTTCTCCTTCTATGAATGGCTGGTATTGTCCGCAAGACTAAGTATCTATTTTCACTACAGTATTAATAAAAACGCTTCAGTATAGGATCGCTATTTCCAGGCTCCGCACTGCAATGAAACACAAGCGTAGCTCACCCTGGCTAAAATATCCTTTACAAATTCAGAATTAGATCTTAAGCTCCCGGGAGCTTGTTAAATCGAGGCACTGAACATCTGCCCGCCTGGACATTGGTGAGGCTCTAGTGTTCAACTGCCTTGTCCACACAGAATGTTGGCTGGAGGCACAGGGGGTACGGATCTACCCGGACCTACCCCAAAGTCCAACGTGAAGCCGGCACCAGCTGGAAACAGAATCAATCCTCGAGCCCAGATCCAATGTTTCGCCTGAGCAACCAGCTTTCCCACCCCGCCAAAAGCTTTGCCTTTGGTTCTTTCTCAGCCCTTTGTCCACGTAGATATAAAATATTATTTAGAAAGAAGATAATTCTCTATGGATTTTGATGTTTTTACAAGTCTTTACGCTTTCAGGACTCCTGCATTCTCTGGTTCTTTAAAAAAGTGGAGAATGCCACAGTAACCCGAACACAAAACAACTCATCAACATGGGTGTCACCTTCTTCTTTCTGTTTTTCTGTTGGTTGTTTTTTTTTTTTTTTTACTACTATTATTAGCTTTGAAAACCTCCCAATAAACCCCTAAACTTTGCTGTTTGAAAATCAGCTGACACCCCAACGATGAAATATGATCGCTCTATCACTCTGATTACTCTCTTACATTCCTTCCTCTTCACATGTCAGCTCCAGCACGCTTTTAACAGCTAATACATCACAGACCTGTAGGGTCAGAGGCTAATGCTTTATAATATGTGAAAACAGGGTTTCCCAGCTGCTTTCAGGTGATATAAATCACCAATCCCAAGCTCTAGTGGTTCTTGCCAGAGCCGTTCCTAAAAGCAGGTCAGAAGGGATGTGGGGTGAGCAGAGGAGAAATGGCAATTAGTGATATACGTATTTATGGTCCCGGTTCACCTGACATACCCGGGACAGAAACAAATCGGTTTTAAAATCTGTGCACATACAACAGAGTCATTTCTCTCCACTGAACACCGTCAATGGAAATAAAACAGAACCTCCCAGCGAGGTCTCTCATGTATTCACTGCTGTAAGTGTGTGTACTTCTAAACACTGTAAACAATGTCTTTTAATACCAATTTGACTCCAACGCTGGACTCCACAAGTCCTTTTTGACAAAGGAGCTGAAGTGGAACTAAGTAACATCTTTGTACTTGTCACAGCAATTGATGTAAGAATAAACTGGAAGCAGGTACTTAAACAGCCAATCAGGCGGAGAAAAAACATCACTGGAAATCCAGCATCTAAGGACAAACGGTTATATCAACATCAGGTAGAGGGGAGCAAGGTGAAGCAAAAGGCAAATATTCCAAGGTGGAACCAGACTTTACCAATGGACAGGTCGATACTCTTTGAATTTACTGTGAGATAACACACAGCAGAGCTCGTGCATTTTCTTTTTTTGTTATTATTTATTTAAAAAAGCCGGAGCAGGGGGGAGTACTGAAAGGTAATAAAGAACTGGAAGTCAAAAGGACACATACGCAGTTATTTTCTAGGTCTTCAAAATCTTTCCGGTTTAAAACAATGCCTACGTTGCCGCAGTAACAACAGTGCAGTGACCTAGAAACCCCACTTTCAGCCGACCATTGGTGGAAGACCAGCTGGAAGTGGAGAACTTCCACCGGCTGCAAAACTCCTCTGGATACAGCCGAAACGAGCCTGGGCTAAGCTCTGTACTACCAGCACCCGATGACCACCAGGGCCTTAATTTAAGGGGTTTTAGCACTGCTAGAATGCTCCAATTAACTATGCTCACCCATTTTTTCCATCTGTAAACCAGGGATAATGTCACCCTGGCTTTGCAAATCTTTGTGATGCACTTTGCTGAAAATTATCCCCTACAGGATAGGTAACTGAGTATCAAGAGCAAAAGTGAAGACGACTGTGAGAAGGTCTGATGCACCTGAACTGGGCTGAGCACTCGGGCTACCAGAACAAGGTACCACCTGAAGGGACAAGAACACAAGTGGTAGAGAAATACATGACAGGACTTGTCATGAAAACATGTCCACCGCTCATCTAAATTCTGGAAGAGAAGTATAAGTCATCTCCTGTATCTGCTGTCTGAAGGAGCGTCCTTCTCCCAAATGAAGACAAGAGGAACCAACCATCATGCTTAGTTCCCCGTAAGTGACCCTGAAGGTGTACGATGAGGGAACCTGGAGGAGCCTGGCTCACACTTTCATTAATGGTTTGCAAAGCCTCTCCGCCGGCTGTCAGAATGAATACACAGCTTTCACCTCAAGAATTTCTGAAGCAAAAAGATTCATTTTTACCTTTTGTATATAAGTCAACAAGCAGAGAAAATCAGATCCCTCACATCTGCTTCTGGGGCCTTCTTGGATACTTCAGTGATTCCCTGCGTTAGATACAGCAGGAATTTCTCCTGCCACTAAGAATTAGCAGCACAGTAGACAACATATTGGAGTATAATAAAAACAATGCAACCCTCATTTATCAGCTGGATAAGAAGCTGTCGAGGCAATCAGCTGGGTGAGATGACCCATCAAGAAAGTCTGAGAAACAGAAGATAAAGAGGTTTGGGGTTTTTTGCCCTTCAGTTAGAAATGACGCACTGCTCAAGCGACAGTACAGATGATTATAAGTGAAGAGAATTGGAAGGGAAGCGTTACCTCTCCTTCCTTCCCCCTCTCCCCAGCACTATTTACGTAGAGTGACAGTTCTTCGTGGTCTTACTTTTCTGCCGAGCAAAGTTTGAACTTCTCCCATTCACTTCTGCAGCGTCCCTGCCCTCCTCCAAACAGTCCAAGCTATAACGTACACACAATCTAATGTATTATGCTTCTCAATATATCTTTTTTTTTTAACTAATGAGCTATTTCAAATGGAAGATGAAAAGCAAAGTCTCCTTTGCTTTTTGGAAGGGTGATCCAATAACACTGACAGTACCAGATGGCTGTCTCCTTAGAAAGCCAGACAAAGCAAATGCATCCATAAATTGTCCAGAATGTCAGATGTAGGCATCAAATAGAAAAGGTCCGAGCAAATACATACAGCTATTGCTGCTCAGAAACACGGAACATTTGCTAGTCCTGTCAAAGAACAGATTTTTTTTTTTTTTTCCTCGTTTTTTTCCTCTCCAATGCCCTGAAATTTCCGAGCAGAGCTGGAAACACTGAGGTGTCTTGGTCTCACCAGGGAAATAATTTTCCACAGCTGATTTGATCTGTGAAAACATTAACCTAACAGCAGCAGCTGCACTCAAAAAGCAAAGGACTTCTCTGAAACAGCACCGCACCGACTGTCTCGCAGGCAAGCCCTGTTAGAAAGCGCGCAAAACCCAAACGGCTGTTAATGGGATGTGTGGAGAATAGCAAAGATCATGGTCAACCAGTGAATCAAAGTGTCAGTTTGGGGGTATCTACTGGGAGCAGAAACCATCACGGTCAAAACACGTGCCGTTTCCTCCCCACCGCCTACGTGGATTAGGTTATTTTTAAATGCTTGGGTTAAGGTGCTCCTGAGAGCTGCGTTCGGAGTACGGCACTAGCTGAAATAATTACAGACAAAGGCTGGAGCCCACACGGCTGCTATCTAAACCACCTTTGCCCCACAGCTTAGTTTGGTGCGAAAACGTATTTTTTTCTGAGACATTTTCCTGAATAATCCCTAACAACAATATCCGATCAATTTAATGTAAAACCACCTTGCTGGAAGAAATCTGGCTCTGCCTAGGTCTAAGGTGACTTGCTTGAGAAGAGCAGAAGAGACCCCTGGAGATGTGAAAGGCTTCACGGCACTTGTGCTTCATGACCAACCAGCTCTGCAGACAGCCCGATTCCACCCCAACCCAGCGCCAGCGGCCACCTCGTTCTCCGCCCTCACCCTAAAATAAGTATTTCTTTTTTTGTTTTCACTTCTTTCCTGTGAGTGCCGACAAAAACTTAAGTAAATGCATATTTGTGTATTTTATATCAAACTTGTTAATTAAGTAAAAGAGTCATAACATTATCCTCCATTTTTAGCTAATTTCTGCGGAAAATACGGTTGATGCGATTCTGTGTGTCGAGGCACTCCAGTCTCCTAATCCTATCAGTACCCCCAGTCCCCAGGGACTTTTGGCCCCTCAAAAAATGTAGCAGAGACGGAGTGACCTCCAGGACACGAAGCTGCTGGAGTTTCATTAAAAAATGGGAGGTCAAGGCAAGAAACCTCTGATGAACCTCTGAAACCTCTGAAATAAGGGACTACTGCTACTAATAGGGCTACAAAGATGATGATGGGGATGGAGCATCTTTCTTACGAGGAAAGGCTGAGGGACTTGGGGCTTTTTAGTCTGGAGAAGAGAAGACTGAAGGGGGATCTTATCAACACTTAAAAATACTTCAAGGGAGGGTGCCGGGGGATGGGAAAGGTCTCTTTTCAGTGGTGCCCAGTGACAGGACAAGAGGTAACGGGCACAAACTTGAACATAGGAAGTTCCATCTAAACCTGAGGAGGGACTTCTTTCCTTTGAGGGTGGCAGAGCACTGGCACAGGCTGCCCAGAGAGGTGGGGGGGTCCCACACTGGAGATGTTCAAAACCCACCTGGATGCTGTCCTGTGCCACCTGCTGTAGGTGATGCTGCTCTGGCAGGGGGTGGGACTGGATGATCTCGAGAGGTCCCTTCCAACCCCCACCATTCTGTTGAGGAAAAACTCTTGACTCATGTCCTCCTTCTCACCAAGAGGCAAGGCAGGGTATTTCTGTTTATCACTGCTACAGACAGAATTACGGACCTTTGCTCTAAGCTGGTGTTCCCATGTTGACAAGAGCAGTAGATCTGTCAATGAAAGCATCACACCCCATCCAGTTAACTCAAAACCTCATTGTCATATATTCCTTCAGAAGATACCTCTCTTCAGTATCTTAGGAGAGTACACCTTGTTTCCCTCTACGACCCTCAGTCCTGATCTATTTGAATTGACATATATACATTAGAAATTCAGGGGAAAATTATTCAACTCTCTACTTTTGCTTTACCACTCAGTGAATTCAGTGAAATTCAGAGACTGCACCTGTATTTCTTAAAAGATCAGACACCACAACTGGAGGAAAGCCATTTTCCGCTCATTTCTACAGCAGCTGAGGGCTCAGCCGAACCTGAACACAAACGTCACAGCACAAGAGGTGTTTTGTGACATTTCTGATACTTCCATTTTTTCCTCAGTGTATTTTAAATTAAAATAGGTCAGTCAA
The DNA here is from genome assembly GCA_013398815.1 of Ibidorhyncha struthersii. Lineage (NCBI taxonomy): Eukaryota > Metazoa > Chordata > Aves > Charadriiformes > Charadriidae > Ibidorhyncha > Ibidorhyncha struthersii. The sequence goes on along the minus strand of VZSZ01002573.1, from coordinate 478,705 downwards.
GTGACTTTGAAAGTCAGGTTCCACTTTTAAAAAAGAAAAATGACAAAACGTATGCATCCAAATTTTCAGGACTCGTTCGCTTTCTCCAAGTGATGATTTTCAAAGCCTTGGAAAGAAGTTCTCAACCAGGGACTGGCTGATCAAAAAAGGAAGAAAAAGGTGACAGAAAATATCTCTGTGCCAGAATAACTATTAAAAGAAAGCTGCATTTTGTCCTAATGCACAATGTTCTTTGAAGACATTTTCCTTTGCTCTCAATATGCTCTCTCTTGTGTCGCTTTACATTTCTCCCGTGTCCGTCCATCTGTTCTGCTGATGGACCTCAAGAGATCAACTTTCTTGGCTGCTCTTCTAAAGATAGCAATGGCAGAAGCCACCCAGCCAAGGAGCTAACTGGGGCTCAGTGGTGACAACGGGAGCACACGGCTCCAGCACCGCTTCTTGTTGGCATCGGGTGAATCGAAAAAACAGGGGACTAAATTAAACATCAGAGAGGTGGCATCCCATCCCCCTACCCCAAAAAAAACTACAACCTGTATTCTAGACAATGGCCTTTGTCAAAAAGACACTTCTTCACCTGACATCAGAGCGAGGGGAAAAATACAACTCTATATCCAGTTAAAAGAAACATTATTATTTGGTATCTTTAATCCTTGACACCCAGCAGCTTGTCTTGTTATTAAAATAGGTATTTATACTCTTTTCAAGGAAACATCTTTGCAGGCCTTAAAAAAGGTCTGGTCTGTCTGGCACCATAATTGTGTTTTATTCCCATCTGCTTATTTAACTTGCATTAAAGGAAAAAGAAAGCCTTTCTAGAATTAACGTTTTCTGCCTGCATTCAGTGCTAGTTAGGTTTTTATTTGTTCACACTACAATTTGAGTATAGAAAGATTATCATAGAATCATAGTACGGTTTAGGTTGGAAGGCCCCTTCAAACGCCATCTAGTCCAACCCCCGGCCATGGGCAGGGACATCTTCAACTGGATCAGGTTGCTCAGAGCCCCGTCCGACCTGACCTGGAATGTTTCCAGGAATGGGGCATCTCCCACCTCTCTGGGCAACCTGGGCCAGGGGCTCACCACCCTCAGCGTAAACCACTTCTTTGTTATACCTAGTCTGAATCTCCCCTCTTTTAGTTTAAAGCCATTAACCCCTGCCCCATCGCAACAGGCCCTGCTAAAAACGTTGTCCCTACCTTTCCTGTAGGTCCCATTTAGGGACTGGAAGGGGCTATAAGGGCTATAAGGTCCCCCCCCAGAGCCTTCTCTTCTCCAGGCTGAACAACCCCAACTCTCTCAGCCTGTCCTCACAGCAGAGGCTATATATTCATTATAGTTTGTACATATGCATTATAGTTTCGCTTAAGTCCTGTCCAACTGTGGCCCAAGTTTCCTCAGAAGCTACCAGTCACTCTTGAACCAGTCTTCAACCAGTGGCCTAAAACCAATAGATCTAGATCTGCTCACCCCATTTCTGTTGACACCAAAAGGTACTGCATAATAAAAGGAACAGCACTAACAATGAGTAAAATGTCTACATCAATATTCAGAAAATGAAGAAATCATAAACAGCACCTGTGAGTGCTATTTCTTTACATTACAGACCGCTGTAACTACTGAGACGACGCTCTTAAGAACACCGAGAGATGCCTCTTGCTATTGACGCAAGCGAGGGATAAAAGCAAAGCAGAATGTAGTGATGTGCGGTAATTTGAAAACAATGAAAATGAATAGGCAACTTAATAGAAGGTTAACATTAAGGCTGGCTTAAGGTTAGAAATAACAGAAGCGTCTTTTAAAACGTAGAAGTGGACAGGCGTCTAGTCCCGTCAACTTCCCAAATGGGCTCAGGAAAACAGACGATGAGAAGACGATGTCTCATTTGCCCAAACCTCCAGAGGAACTGGCTGTTTTCTGACACGCTGTCTCTCCATGGAACATGACTGACAGTACTTGAAATGCAAAAAATATTTTCAATATCAAGATCTACACTGAGAAGTATTTATGCAAAACTTGGCAAAGCTTTAACAGTCCTGTTCTTTGGTAAACTCCGATTCCTACTGATGTTGCCTACAAATACAGACGTACCGTCACTGTTTTTGTCACTTAGCCATGCTGAACCAGTTCAGCTAAGAGAAAATGAGACTATTGCTGTTCCTTCTGAACACCAAGACAACCCCCTATTAACTCCCAATCTGTTTTACCTGGGCAAGTCTGCCAAAAACGATCGCACGGTGCAGGTATCGCTGACGGCGTAAGTAGAAAGCAACGGGCTTCCAGGGGTTTGGTTAACAGGATTGCTCCTGCTTGTCTCCCCAGCGGCACCGGGATGACAAATGTTACAAAACTCTGCTCGTACAAAGCCACGTGCCATCCTAGAAAATTATAGCACAGCTTCAGTATCAACGGCAGAGCCCGCAGCTGAATAAACTCTGCCAGCAACTAACTGAAGGTTCAAGGAGGATCAACACAGCCTCATTCTCTTGCTCACCGCCACATCACGGGATGCAGAAGACTGGATGTTATCCAGCCGGTACTACCCGAGGAGGGGCTGTAGGGAGGACTAACACCTACCAGGCAAAACAGAAGTCTCTGCACTGACTTCACGTTACGCTTACATGTGTTCCTGCGAACTTTGCTAGTCAGAAAAATAAAAAAGGAAAACAGAAGAAAAGCTTAGTAACAAACATAATAAGCAAGCCGATAGTGGAAAACAGTTTGGAAATCAAGCACAGCAATTTTCTCTACCTACATCAGGTGAGATTCCTGCTGTGCTCTCCATGGGAACACCAGCCACTGGACACTGAGTGCACTGTATATGGCTATTTTGCAATTAAAAAAATTCCATGTCTCTAAGAAGAAAGGTGAAAAAATGAAGTTAAAACACTTCCATCCTTCGGTTTTCTGCGTAAGCATGATCAGAAAGCATTAAGTGGGTTAAACATATTAGATAACTGTAATAATCTGCACTCAGGGTGCACAGTAATGGAGTCTTGCATCAAGTCCTGGAATTAACCTGCTTAATTTCACTGGTATTACAACCACCACATCCATCCCCTTGTTCTGCTTCATAACTGCGTCATTAACTCCCTACATAGACAGTCCAACCTATCACTCCAACTTGCCACTTTTTCATCAAAATGTATTATAATTTGCTTATCCACTGCCATTTGCATCCACTTCCTATTAAAAAACAGAGAGAAAGAGGTTTTAATCTTCTTTCCCCACATTTAATTCAATCGTATGGCATTACTTAGTTTTAATGACTCTTCTGAGTGCATAAGACATGGTTTATGCTTGTTTTAGACTAATTCAGAAGCTCCAACACCCAGTAAGGGGAAAAAGACTGAAAAAAAAAAACCAAAAACCCGAAGCATTTTCTGTACTGTGAATAATAAGGTTGTAGTCCCAACAGACAACTGATTTCCTAAAATCTGAGAAATAACTGGCAGGTGCCTCGTCCAACACACAAAACCAACCGCTCTTAGCTCAGAACATTTCCAACATGACCTACCATAACAGGGGAAAAAATGAAATCAGCTGGGACTAACGTGGATTTCATTTACTCCAGTGGGGAAGGAGGGAAATTCATTCCTACACTCCTCCTGTGACTGAATAACACGTGATTTCCTCAATGTTTTAAGTTTAGAGTCAACATTAAAAAAAAACAAAAAAAAACCACAACAGCGCAATCAGTTGTGACTTTCACCTACAGCTAATTCTGTGTAGCCCTGAGAGATCAGCTTTGTCTTACTAAACCAGCGACCAAAGAAAGCCTGGAATTGTTTTCCAGTAATGAAAAGGCAGTAAAAAAAAAGTGTCTCCCGGATAAATTAGACTAACTAAACGTTAAACTTCTTTTAAGGCGATAGGGATTGTGATGTTATAGCATAAAGTCAGGCAATGCAAAAACGTAAAAGAAATTTTCAACTAAAATCTCCAACTTCTCTTTTCTCTGGTCTTCTATTAGAGGATTCACAGTGCTCTCAGAATACCTCTAGCTAATCTAAATATTTAACAAAGCAAGGGGTGTAATTAAGGTTTTTCCAGCTTTGCACTCTGCTTCTCTACTTAGAAGGCGGCAGAGAACCACATTGGCAGCAGGGTAACCTAAACTTGGTAAAAATCACATCGAGATCATACCCAGGCTGTATATCTAAGTTGTCTCACAAATCTTAAACGTGGGCTCATCTTTATTTCTTTCACCTGGTCCTCTGGGAGGACCCAGCCGGCACTCTGAAAGTTGATTATTCAATAGCCAGACCAAGTCCACTGAAGTTACTAATTGCCTCGGTACGATGTTACCTACGGCCATGGCAGCAGCCCACTTCAAATCCTGAAATGCAAGACTCGGGTACGGGGAGCAGGCAAGTGCTGAGGAGGATTGAGTTCGAAGCCTCTGACCTATTAAAGCACACCTCAGCGGTAGGGCTGAGTGAGTACGGTGTGGCACAGCCCTTCTCACGACAGCACAACGCAACTAAAGGTCACGTGTGCAGAACAACTAAAGATGAGTACCACATCTGGCTCTGGAGCCCCCAACACAGGAAAGACATGGACCTGTTGGAGCAAATCCAGAGGAGGCCACAAAGATGCTCTGAGGGCTGGAGCCCCTCTGCTGTGAGGACAGGTTGAGAGAGTTGGGGTTGTTCAGCCTGGAGAAGAGAAGGCTCCGGGGAGACCTTAGAGCCCCTTCCAGTATCTGAAGGGCACCTAGAGGAAAGCTGGGGAGGGTTTTTTTACAAGGGCATGTAGTGATAAGATGAGGGGGAATGCCCTCAAACTGGAAGAGGGGAGATTTAGATTAGATCTTGGGAAGCAATGTTTCACTCTGAGGGCGGTGAGCCCCTGGCGCAGGTTGCCCCGAGAAGCTGTGGCTGCCCCATCCCTGGAGGTGTTCAAGGCCAGGTTGGACGGGGCTTGGAGCAGCCTGGGCTGGGGGGAGGTGTCCCCGCCCAGGGCAGGGAGGGTAGAACTAGAACTAGATGATCTTTAAGGTCCCTTCCAACCCAAACCATTCTATGATTCTACCATGCCTTCCCAACTGGCCATGGGCAGTTTTCACTTCCATGCAAGCCCCAGACTCTACCGTGTCCATGCGCAGTCTGACAGCATCTTCTTGCTGTGATTTTTTTCTTTTTAAACATGTCAGTTAATCCAGACACCGCATGAAATGCAAAATAAATAGCAGTTGTCTTACCATTTCCTACGCTTTTCAGGACCATGTAGAAGCAGTGCTTTCTGCACTCTGCTAACTATGCAATTATGAAGCTTTGTCATAGAAGTGGTTACCTGCATTAATGACAAAATGGTCCAAAATAGATACATTTGCGTAGAAGGCAGCACAGCATGAGAACAGCACACGTCTTGGAGGTTCTTCGAGGAGAGCATCGTTTAGTGGAAATATGTAAGAGAAAGAAGACTTACATGATAAATAACAAGTAAATAAGTCCATACTAGAAGAGCTGGTGTGGCTACCAGGCCCAAGTAGCAGATATTTACAGAGTTTGGACTAAGGAACGGCAAAATGGAAACTGGACATAAAGGAAGAGTTCTTACATGAGTGCGAAGACTACTAGCTGGAATGGAAGATACGGTATTAAACCAGGAAAACATAACATTAAAACTAATAAAATTTATTTTATCGCTTCTGCCCAGGGACAATGCATATAAACTCTGTGACAAAGTAAAGAGGTATCAGAAACGGTACCTTGGGAAAGACGTTGAAGGCTGTATCTACCACACTCCCCAACTGCTTCAATCTCCTTGAGCAGACCAGGCAAGATTGTCTCTGTACATTACGAAGTCCTTCGCTTTAATGCCTTGCTGCTATACGGATCAAACTCTATTCAGGACAGCATATAAAACTTTAAACAGTCAATCACCAACGATGCTACAGCTCTCTCTTTTAGCAGATATTACCTACTCTGCAATGTGTCTTAGACGTTCAGATTTCTTAAAATCATTCTTCAACATAACGTCAAGTTTTCCCAAAGGGGTAAAAGCAGTGGCAGAGGAGGAGACAATGCAGAGATCTGCCAATCCTCCGTCTACTTTTCGTAGTACCTTTTGACTGGGAACGGGGCATCTGCCCTTCCAGCTCCCAGACGAGAGATGCTGTATTTTTTCCCGCCTCAAGCAGATAGAATCATAGAATCGTTAAGGTTGGAAGGGACCTTTAAGATCATCGAGTCCAACCATTAACCGAACCTGACAAAACCACTTCTAAACCATATCCCCAAGTACCACGTCCATGTATCTCCGTATTTCACATCTCTATCCCCACTCAACGGGAGAAAATAAAATTATTCTCCCCTTTTTCCTTTGTAGTTGCAGCACCTGAAATAGGATAAGCGCTTTTTGTCACACAAAGGTAAAGGCCAAGCTACGGTGGGCGACTTTTTGTTAAATTCCTAAATTGGATCCTCTAGTTACAAAAACGGTCTTAAAAATAAAGCCTTTAGCTAGACAAATGGTTCTTACCTGCAGGATACCAAATGAAATTAAGGTGCATAGACGGCACAGCACCACTTACACGCAGCCCGGTATCTCAGGTTACCCCGGCCCCAAACTCCGCGTGTCACTGCAAACACAAAGCCCCTTGGCCTGAAGCTGAGTAGTTCAGACACGCCAACATATGAACCGGTCATTATTTCTGGATGAAAAAAGTTGGCACCGCAAAAGGATCAAGGAACTGATGAGTATTAATAAGAAAGAATATAGAGCATTTAACTATAGCACAAACCAAGATGAGCCCTAAAGCAATTATATAAACTTTTATAAATGACATGAGTTCCTGAAACAACAGAGGGAAAAACAAGCTATAAATATTTTCAGCAAAAACCACTCCTGGCTTTTATCTTTAACAGACTATTCTATATTCCAACGAGACTCTGAGAGAATACACCGGTAGTAAGGCACTATATAATTACAGACAATATAACAGTAGAGATAAGTGCTCAGTCTGGTATGGTTAATGTAATAATGCCAAACTGGTCTATTGAAACTAAAAATTATAGCCTGACATCTGTGTTTGTAAGAGTAATGCACCTGGGTATTCAGACACGGCGCACCACCTTATCGCCCCTCTAAACAAACATTTGACTTCCTTCAGTTATCAGGTATGGAAAGGCCTTTTATTGAGGGTTTTTTTTCCCCTCCAGATACACAAAATACCCAACGCAGCACCAAACACATCAGTTAGGGATAACGGACATGTATTAACACCACCAGAATTGTCAGATATTTACAAGGAAACGTATCTCGCAATACATCGTCTCCTCTTTATACACACACGCGCCAGCTATTACCACTAATAGAGTCCTAAGCTCTTCTCTTCCAGGGAACTAATTAGAAAGCAAAAGGCTGCAAGAAATACACTGGTATCCAGATTCCGAGGTGAAGGTTGCATTTAGAAATATCTAACAGTTGATTTAAGTCAGAGAGGGGAATAATATAAGACGTCACTGATGGCGAATTATTTAATTTTTGCTTTGTGTATCACAATGCTCCACTTACAAATTAATTCATAAGATAAAAAAATAAAGGTAGAACAATGCACGGAACGATACAGCCTGTTATTCCGGCGACAGAAGGTTGCTTCCCATACGACGTGCTTTACACTGCAGGCTAATTTAGGTGTTGGAGGATTTTTCCTCCCTCTTCCCCTCTCTCTCCTCAATACCTCAATAAATCTCACAATTAAGACGTTTCTCTTTTGCATATAAACCCCGATGCTCCGAAACCCCCGCTTTAGGTACTTTAATATTAAAAGAACACAGACATCAAACCCAAGCTTCGGGCACAATTTCCTATTCAACACAGAGACTCCTGATGAGGTTTCTCAAGACACGCTCGATTATAAGCACAGTTTCAGCGCACCTAAAGCCCTCTGGAAGACGTTTCTGAAGAGACATTTTCCACAGATGCTGTTGTCCACTTTTATCACCTTAACACGAGCACGTGCCCACTGAAAGGACACCTCAGTGACCCATACTTTCAAATACTTGAAGGGAGGATGCCAGGGGGATGGGAGCAGTCTTTTTTCAGTGGTGCCCATTGATAGGACGAGGGGTAATGGGCACAAACTTGAACATAGGAAGTTCCATCTTAACATGAGGAGGAACTTCTTTACTTTGGGGGTGGTGGAGCACTGGCACAGGCTGCCCAGAGAGGTTGTGGAGTCTCCCACTCTGGAGACATTCCAAACCCGCCTGGACGCTGTCCTGTGCAACCTGTTGTAGGTGACCCTGCTCTGGCGGGGGGGTTGGACTAGATGATCTCCAGAGGTCCCTTCCAACCCTGATGATTCTGTGATTCTGTGAAGGGCACAGCACGTTTCTTGGCTGGGACGTTTAGATTACAAGACTGAGCACTATGTTTTCTAACTCAACCTTGCATACTCATTTTTCCAGCTGTAAAATTCCCCATTTAGCTGATGTTTTAACAGCGTGGATTTTACAAATGCTTTCGATGCCAGCCAAATACTTCTCTGTATTAGGATTCTGCAAGGTCACCGAGAAACTGCCTCGTCCTCTTGGGGTGAAATACTGAACACACATAGAAACACAGACGTTTCCAGATGATTGCTTTTTGCATAGCAATTATCTTTAAAATGTAGTAACGCCCTTCTGGGTACGCACACCAGAAAAACTATTTAACATGGTGGCCCCTAAACTATTATAGACTTTAGATTTCACCAAATATTTGGTGCAAATAACTTTTACCCAACTATAGGTAAATCCTCACATTCCCACAGTAGCTAAAGAGGCGCTAAGATCTATTTCCCACGGCTGGCAACTGACCACGAGCATCGTGATATCGTATAACCACACAGCGGGCACGTGCTTCTTCCTTATTTAACCAGGGGTCATGCCAAATTGGCATCGTACCTCGCTCAGGGAAAAGCACCGAGTGCACTATAAGCCAATTATTTCTGGAATTATAGCTTTTCCACATAATATCAACATCTCTCCCATTATGAAAGAAATACATAGTTAGAGTCTAGGGAAGAGGCCGTTTGAAATCACTTACATATTCATTAAGCAGACAAAGAAAGTGCCATTTGTTACATTTGCTCACACATTTCTAGATGCCATTGAGGTACAATGAATACAGTGCTTATGCAAGGGATCTCATCCAATAGCTACTGACGACAATTAAGTCCCAACACAACCACATGATCAGTGCAATTAAAATTCCCAAAGAGGAGCACAGATGCACTCCAAGCCCCCGATCACTTAGAATATTTTTGATATTACGGAAAAGAATCCAGCTACTGAGCATCAAGTCTTTGCTATTACACTATTAAGTAATTACAATGAAATACGAAAACACTAATGAGATCTTCAGCGGGTATTTGCCGTACCCAATATTTAGAGGAAAAAGAATCAGTCTGGGTTTCTCTAGCAAACTTGGAACAACCTTCTTCAAGCAGCTGCGTTAAGTTTTATATGGAGAAAACGCATAGAAAAATCCGGTTTCAACACCTTCTCCACATTTGTGGTGACTGCATGGCTCAAGAGACTGGCAATGGAAGTGCACCAATTTGGGTAATCTATATACAGAGCACAAATTTACATTCAGACCCTGGTGTGTACATGGACATGAGGAACTGCAAACGCCGCTTTGAACATGGAGTTTGGTTACCCTCCCTGTCCTCTTTTCTGTATGAAACTGGATACAAATGTGGCATATTAGTAATTATAAAGAGTGACCATTCTTTGTTCGGTGTATAATCAAATGATGAATTCTTGGGAAGAAAGCTTCATACGCACACTCCTCTCCCGAAATGAGGCAATTAATCCGATCCCGATCGCCACTGGAGAAGCAAAACCCAAGGATCCTTTGACAGGATTAGGCATTTGCTGAAACTGGGAACCCACCGATGAAAAGGGACCTGTTGTTGTCAGCAAAAAGGGGTCTCATAATTTTAGGAGGAGACTGGGTAGGAACTGGAGAGATAAAGCATCCACAGAAGAGAAGCCACATCACAACAGCAGTACTGGGAGTCCTGAAAATCCTCCATGGAACCGAGGCAAAGAAATGTCTCTCATTTTGCCTAAAAGCATAAATTTTGGTGCCACTTAGTTAACTTGGAAAGAATAATCTTTGAACCCTTCCGGAGCACCTTTCCTCCTGCTTCAACTAACCCAAATCTGTACGGAAGCAGCTCACAAGCTCAGATCGCTCACGTATCTACAACTCCAGTGAAAGGACAGGCAAAGCTACTGGCAAATTTATAAGGTTCAGAAATAACCCTTGAGGCCTGGGACCCCACCAGCCTTCACTTTCGTGTAGGAAAACGGCCTTGCCCGGGGACACGTCCCAAAGAAAGAGCTGGCACTGCTGACTACAAGGTTCACTCCCTGGAGCCTGCGCACATCACACTATTATTATCCAACCAGAGAGATGCTCAGGTACAGTCCAAGAGGAAGGCAGAGTTTTCTCAGCACTGGGTTGTCCACTCAATCATTTTTCCGTTAATGCATCCAAGTTCAGACCTTTGAGGTCAGTTAAACTGGACTAGCAACCAAAACAAGCTCCTATTAAAGACATATCCAACATGCACACCGTGTCCTTCTACAACTTCTTCCTCTGAGGGACCTTGTAATTGAATTAAAACAATGATGCTCCTCTCCCTCTACTCCAGAAATGCCACCACCTCATTTCTTTCACCACTTTAAAAAATGCGGGCACAACAGGGAAGACAGAAAGCGGAATTTCTCCACTCCAATCCAAAAGCAATGAGGTTCGTTTGCATGTGGTACACCACCCAGGTCATACTGGCCTTGATGTGGTGAAAAGAAAAAGACCAAACAAGAAGGAGTGAAATGGGGAGGGTACAAGAGGACAGATTTTGAGTCACTCAACAGCAGAACAGGGACATTTCTCCATGACTTACAGGTGCCAGGTCTCTGCACTGCAACGTGTACAAGCAGCAGTCAACCCGCTATCTCAAACCGTTCACTGCGATCCACGCAGGCAGCCATGCACTCCTGAATGGACAATGCCGTTCAAGCTCCAAAAACAACAACAAAAAGTCAGGAGGTTAGAGATTTAAAAGCCCATTGTCAGGATGGCTCCAAAGCTCTGGTGCTTCTCATGGGAATTCCCTTTCTCCATCTCCAGCCTCCATAAAAACGCCCTTTTCTCTATTCATCTACTCATATTATCACTGGGTGCAAAACCTTCTTCTATGATATTCTCCTCACCTGAAAAATATCTGTATTTCTATCTCCTGACAATAAAATACCCCAATATCGTACATGATACATGAAGAAAAAACTTCAACAACAATTTATGCACCGAGCCCAAAGAGCCCTTCAGAAACTGTCAGCCTTTGGGTCTTCAGGACTCTAAATCACATCACTTCATTGATTAAAGTTACCTCTTTATTCTACAGAAGGGAATCACCTTCTCAACATACATTTATCTCTCTAGAAAAGGCAGGGTATAACGGATATACGAAAGCTGTTGCAGTTTGGGGTTGGTTTTTTTTGCAGTAATTTCTGAAATACCGTACATAAAAGAGATATACAGGATAGCGACACCACACCTTCCATTCATACGTCGGACAAAATGACTAGCAGCTAACGTAAACCCAAACGTGTAATATTTTAATCCTTTAATTAGGTAAGAATTACTTTCTTCCCAACAGTTCTTCCTTATTAGGAAAAACTCAAGACATCTACAGATCCTCCAACTGTTATTCAAACTCTAAGCCACGAAAGTCTTTCAAGCATCTGGCGTGTTTTATGCTCCGTGGCAGTTCCGTTAGCTTCGAATTGAATGATTTATTACCATATAACCTGAGCCTCTGATGAGATTATGCTGCCAATTTGTGCCTTCTTTTCGAAGAGAGGTCTCCTCGAACCGGGGCTTTGGACTGAACGTGGTGAATCTCAATTAAAGGGTGACCTTTACAAGACAAGGGAAATGTTAATTCATGCTCACCTAAATGACTTTAACCCTACTTGAAAGCAGGGCTTTCTAAAGCTGCCCACTACTCTGTCACTGTAAAGTTGCATTTCAACATTATCAAGACAAAAAACTCTTCAGTGTAAAAAGAAAAAATAAAAATGGATATATCCATCCATCAAAGCCAAAGGAGAAAATCCAAATGCTAATATAGCTGTCCCTGGTGCATTTTTTATGCTACTTGAAAAACAACGGATTCGCATTTTTAAGGGACTTCAAACACAGATTAGAGGCATTAGAATGACAGGGCCAGAGATTAAACACTTCTTTACCCACTGAACAGGTACAAGACAAGGCAAGAGCAACAGCCACTGCCTCCACGCTCACCCCTAAGGTATGATTTGTAATTTGCCGTACTCTGTGATATCTCACCGCTTTCTGGAGACGTCTCAGCTTGGAGGGTATAAAATCTGCAGAAGAGGCAAGAAGGCAGTCCTGTCTCCATACACAATTCTGTTTGACTTCTTTCTTTTTTCTTTTTTTTTTTTTAATTAGGATTAGCTACTCTATCAAACAGAAGAAACAAAAGCCATGTTTCAGCAATGTATTTACCGTCTTGCTAATTAACTTGGTGAAAACAAAGACATTACAGACAAGGAAACAAGAATTTGACCCGCATTAAAAAAAACGGATCTGGACAAACATCAATATGAAAAGCAAGAACTTGCTGAAAAATCCAAATGTCAGCAAGATTTCAACATAAAACATAAGCACCTAAGAGCATCTTAGGATTCTACAGTATTTAACAGGCCAGATTTGAAAATAATAAAAAATACATATATATACACACACACACAATGCCATCACAGCCATTTGAGAGGAAAGCAATCGTTCTGGAAAGTATATATATTGTATAGATCTCTTTCAAGCAGCATGTATCCTCTTGAAGGATACGTATTGCAGTTTTGGCTAACCTGGTCGCTAAAGGTCCCGAAAGAACAGGATTAACCAGGTAACCTTCGTCAGGTCAAATTCGGAGCCAGTTAATTGTATTCAGCTAATCCATATTCCCACTGGATATTTTTTTTTCTTCATTTTACAGCCTAACTCTATGATGTCGCTTAGCACTTCACAATTGCCAAACCCCGATTCGAACAGCTGTAAGTTATTATCGTTAACAGTAACAGAAGGTGAGCATGAGAATCTAAAGCCGGGGTACCAAAGGCACACTGGAACGCCCTGGAGGCAAACAAAAACCCAACACAGGAGCAACCTAAAACCATTCCTTAAATGAGTCAAGGAAACAACTCTGCGGTAAATAATGTCCTAAGGAAAGCTAAAGCTCAAAAATGGGATTTTGACTTCAGATGGTTACAATTTTAGAAGGGATAACATCAGTGCCATCCACTGAACAACCTACGGACCCTTCTTCCTTCTCTCGGGTCATCACAGCCCACTTCCACCAGTGCCACAATGAACATCCCTCAAAGCAGAGCAGAATGTCAGAAACCAGACCTGCTCACAGCAAACCGAGAGAATCCTGATCCTAAACGGAAAGACAGAACAGCTTTCAATAAATGGTTTACTGCTGAACTTTACACAAAAGCCCGAATTCCAGGAGAGCGTGAAGCTCTCATACGGAGAGAAAGGAAGAGCGTACGATTTCAGATCACAGTACGGACAGTACCTGTTCAGCTGTATCGCAGTCGTTTTATTGCTGGCTGTGCTGATGAAATGTTTCCACTGTCCTTCAGAAAAGCAAAGCCCGATTTATCTGTTCCAGCCTGGGACACATCTTACGCACCGACATAGCACGGTCCGCTGCCCAGTGCGGACTCACCCAGAAGGCTGCACAGTGGATGATATGAGGGAAAAAAGCAGAGAAGATACTCTCCAGTTCAGATAAATCACGTAACAGAGAGATGCTTTACTCACCTCCCAGTTCAGCTCACGTCATGTTCGCTTAGGTTAAGTTACACACGATTAGAATTTAAACGTATGAAAATATGAAATATGGAACATCCCTTGGATGAAGGGATAGAGTGTACCATCAGCAAGTTTGCTGATGACAAGAAACTGGGAGGGATGGCTGACACACCAGAAGGCTGTGCCACCATTCAGCGTGACCTGGACAGGCTGGAGAGTTGGGCAGAGAGGAACCTAATGAAATTCAACAAGGAGCAAGTGTAGGGTCCTGCACCTGGGCAGGAATAGCCCCACGCATCAGTACAGGTCAGGGGCTGACCTCCTGGAGAGCAGCTCTGGGGAAAGGGACCTGGGAGTCCTGGTGGACAACAGGATGCCCATGAGCCAGCAATGTGCCCTGGCAGCCAAGAGGGCCAATGGCATCCTGGGGTGCATGGAGAAGAGTGTGGCCAGCAGGTGGAGGAAGGTCACTCTGCTCTGCCCTGGGGAGGCCACATCTGGAGTATTGTGTCCAGTTGTGGGCTCCCTGGGACAAGAAGGACAGGGATCTGCTGGAGAGGGTCCAGCAAAGGGCTACAAAGATGATGAGGGGACTGAAGGGTCTTTCTTATGAGGAAAGGCTGAGGGACTTGGGGCTTTTTAGTCTGGAGAAGAGAAGATTGAGGGGGGATCTTATCAACGCTTATAAATCCTTACAGGGAGGGTGCCGGGGGATGGGAACGGTCTCTTTTCAGTGATGCCCAGTGACAGGACAAGAGGGAACGGGCACAAACTTGAGCACAGGAAGTTCCATCTAAACCTGAGGAGGGACTTCTTTGCTGTGCGGGTGGTGGAGCACTGGCACAGGCTGCCCAGAGAGGTGGGGGAGTCTCCCACTCTGGAGACATTCCAAACCCGCCTGGACACCATCCTGTGCCACCTGCTGTAGGTGACCCTGCCCTGGCAGGGGGTTGGACTGGATGATCTCCAGAGGGCCCTTCCAACCCCCACCATTCTGTGATTCTGCAATATAGGCTCTTTTTCATGGGAATCAGGACTTGCACAAGTCAGTGAATCAAGCGGAGATGGCTCAGTCTCTCCAAAAGCATAGTCTTCCTGAAGAAAAACTCCAGGAATTCATACAAAACAGGATATTGTAGCTCACAGGCATAAACATTTCCTACCTATTCTGTTTTAATCTGCGTAATATGATATAATTCCACCACGTCTTTGTAAATTCACCACAAAGCCCTCAAATTCTTTAGTAATCCAAAACTCAAACCTGAAAAGAAGCTGTAAACAAGTACGCTGAAATGATTGCTCTCCAAACAAGGGACTGTGACACAGCAAGTCCTAGAAAACCTGAGTGTCTCCCTGCCCAGAACTCTAACAACACAACACAAACCTGACCTGGTGGGAGCAGCCTCTCAGCAATGTTAATATGACCGAAGCACCGAAGGTGTTTTGGGAAGCTCCTCTGCTGATACAACACCTTCACGCCCTGGTATTTTTGTTTTTTTCATATTAAAAATGGGACCGTGCAGCATTTGACAATCTGCATAGTAGATTACTAGAGGTCCTTGGGATCTGAAGTGAGGAGAACAGTGTATGGGGCCAAAGACTAAAGCAAGAGGAGCTTGAAGGCAAAAGCGAGGACTTATTTAAAAACTCTGAACAGAGTCCCGAAACTGAACACTGAACATTGTCATGGTTGAAGGCTAGAGTGCATTGCCAAGGCCACCTCAGGGAGTGAAGTTCAACCAAGGTGCACTGCCAAGCTTCCACAAGGTCCAACCTGTGAAGATAAATTGAAGGTGCAAGCCAAGATTGAGCTGCCTTAACAACATGACTGCTGCAGAAAAGGAGGCAATAGCTGCAGGTACTGCCAGGTAAGACCCAGGACCAAGAACATAGCCAATGTGAATGGTTTAGGTTGGAAGGGACCTTAAAGATCATCTAGTTCTGACCCCCTGCCATGGGTGGGGACACCTCCCCCCAGCCCAGGGTGCTCCAAGCCACCTCCAACCTGGCCTTGAACACCTCCAGGGATGGGGCAGCCACAGCTTCTCGGGGCAACCTGCCCCAGGGGCTCACCGCCCTCACAGTGAAACATTTCTTCCTAAGATCTAATCTCAATCTCCCCTCTTCCAGTTGAAGCCATTCCCCCTCGTCCTGCCACTACATGCCCTTGTAAAAAAACCCTCCCCAGCTTTCCTCTAGGTGCCCTTCAGATACTGGAAGGGGCTCTAAGGTCTCCCCAGAGCCTTCTCTTCTCCAGGCTGAACAACCCCAACTCTCTCAGCCTGTCCTCACAGCAGAGGGGCTCCAGCCCTCGCAGCATCCTTGTGGCCCTCCTCTGGACCTGCTCCAACAGGTCCATGTCTTTCCTGTGTTGGGGGCTCCAGAGCTGGACGCAGTATTCCAGGTGGGGTCTCCCCAGAGTGCAGCAGAGGGGCACAATCCCCCCCCTCGCCCTGCTGGCCACGCTGCTGGGGATGCAGCCCAGGATGCAGTTGGCCTTCTGGGCTGCCAGCGCACGTTACTGGCTCACATTGAGCTTCTCATCACCCAACACCCTCAAGTCCTTCTCCTCAGGGCTGCTCTCCGTCCACTCTCCGTGCAGCCTGGATTTGTGCTGGGGAGTGCCCTGCCGCACGTGCAGGACCTTGCACTTGGCCTTGTTGAACTTCACGAGGTTTGCACGGGACTGTGTCTTCAGCCTGAAAAAGCAGACAGATGAGGGCTGATTTCCCGCTCTCCTGCGGAGATATTAACTGGCACTCTCTGAACTCGTGGCAGTCAGCAAATATCGATCGGGTATCAAACGTGACTCGTACTGCCTCAGCCTGCTCAAAGGCTCCGACACAAGCTAAAGACAAGATTTCACAGCCCAAGCCTGACTTTCAACACCTTACATCTCCCTGAAAAGTGAGAAGAATTAAGTGGGAGATATAAACCCCCCCAAACCTTTAAGTGTTCTCTAGAAGCGACAGAGAGGCCCTGCTTCTTTGTCACAGACGCCGGCGGCTGGCCAAGAGCAGCCTTTAATAAGCAGTAATATACGTCCTCAGACACCAGCATAGATCAAAAAAGCAGCTTAAGAAACGCGTAAGCCACACACTTGCTTAAAGGAACTGAGACAAAACGATGTGTCTATTAAAATGATAGCGTTGCCTCCTTCCCCTGGATACAAATATTTTGAAAATTTAAAAAAAAAAAAAAAAGAAATAAAAATCACTGCAGGAGCCTCAAAACCCATCGATGGGAAAAGGCAGACTAAGCCCACGAAAGCAATGAAAACCTGTTGCTGTAAATCAAACGCAAAGCGTGCTCGCGCTAACGCCAGGGCAAGGAAAGCTCTTTGCACAGCGAGGAGGACACTAACAAAGCAAAGGGGCTCTCCTGCTTCCATTTTTAGGTATCTCCCTCCCCTTTTTGCCTCCCTCTGAATTCGCCGTAGCTATAATAACATCTCAGAGGCAAAATCAAGAAACAAATTATTTTCTTACACATAATCCCCCTTTCGCTGTCAAGTGCCTGACCCCAGTTTGATAATCTCATTTCCTGAGAATCAAAATGCTGGAAATTTAAGCTTCCTAGAGTGTTAATTGCGGCCCTGCTCCATTGCTAATCAAAAAATTGGATGTTTTGCATGAAAATGCTGCTCTAATTAATTCTCAGTCATAAAGCGCCCCAGTTTTAATAACCCCTTCTTGATTGGATAGCCTTTGAAGAGACAGTGCAGCTAATCCGCTAAACCAGAAAAAACACACGCAGAGGAAATAATAAGTGGGCTTACAAGGTCTGAACGAGATGATTGCATTAATACTGTCAAACCACAAAAAAGCAATTCTCTCCCCCCTCCCCCCCCCAAAGCTCAAAGCAAACTGTGATCCTGCACATCACGGGGAGACAAAAGCAGCTGCATGACAGGAGATTCCT